>CM034359.1:85123019-85317743 GCA_019925275.1 Mytilus edulis
ATAAGCTTATTTTATTAAATTTTCCAGTGTACACTGAGTCTACACTGTCCACTTACCTTTAAAAAACAAAGTATTCTACATATCTTGCTTTATTTCTTTGTCATTGACTTCTGAAACAGATGTTATAATAAGTTAATCGTTATTCCTTTCCTGCACATGTAATATTGCACATTTTATATTTTACTTAAGAGTTAAATATCTAATTGATTAGAGCATGCTGTGTGATAAATGGTTATAATGTATTAAGATGATGTCTTTGATGGCAAAATATTTATAAAGGAATTTGACTTACACATAGATGACATTTTTTCAGATTAGTTTATGAATAAACAAAAAATCTATTTAATAACATCTATTTTACAACCATTGAGGACAGAAATTGATAGTACAAATAATATGGCATTTTTAAAATTAAGATAGATGTTTTCTGGATCCCTACTAAATTACTAAAGAAATATAGAAGAAGAAGAAGATGCTTTATTTCCATAAAATGGGCTCACAAGGAGCATAATATAATATCATTGTAATATAATATTCTTTTACAAATATAATAAACAACACATAGTTACAAACACAAATAAGAAACAATGTTAGTTTTCACATATTAGTATATATATAAAACCTTTGTCTCAGGCAGACACCTCTGGAAAGTAACAAAAAAGAATACTGTGAGTAGGCTAAATATATCTAGCTGAACTGCAAAAGGCACCAAGGGACGGTGCTATATGGCATGGTGGGTGCATATTAAAATGTGTATCGGGACATTGATGACAACTTTATTCATAATAAAGCAACTACAGCTGGAATCATAATAAATACATGTCTATTGTCGACCTCTTGATGTTTTCTTGTATTGTTGTATTCAGGTAGCAATACACAGTTAGGAAAAAAACTTAAAATTGACACTCATAATTTTTAAACACCCTCTTTCCCCTCCCGTCTAACAAAGAAGGCTTTATATGTGTGTTATGCATGTATATACTTATAGAAAGAGAATCTTCCATAGATTTGATTTCTAATGGTCATAAGGGTGAAATATAATCCCTTTTGGGTGTAACCATGGCAACAATCTGCATTTTTTAGATGCAAAATATAGCAAAAAATATAGTACCAATAAACCAATTTTTTGAGACGTTTCGGCCATAATGGCCTTCTTCAGTTCTTTATTTTTCCTCCCAGCTACATGGCTGACATTACATTGGCATTTCCTTTTCATTGATTGAAAAAGGAAATGCCAATGTTATGTCAGCCATGTAGCTGGGAGGAAAAATAAAGAACTTCAAAGAAGTGTCAAAAAATTGGTTTATTGATACAATTATATAAAGTATGTTCCCTATTGAAAACAAGAACTTTAGACTAAGTAACAAAAGGCAAATATAGTAACCAGTTGGCCATCCCAATGACAAAGAATGATTGACATCAAAATGATATCAAATTTTACTTTGATATAGATAGGATATTCTGACGTAAATTGTCTGGTAAATTTATATATGTCTGGAATATATGACCGTTTTGGAAGGCCATGGTTGGGTTTCTGTTATTCTGACAAATAACCCTCATTTCCTTTTACTCATAGGCATGTAGCTCCCTTCTCTGATAGAAACTAGGACTCAAAATTGATTGCAAGGTCTGTTAACTCCCCCCTTTTTTTTCCTCAGACAACTGTGAAGTTACATCAGACTCATTCAATATTTAATTCAGAAGAAATATTTACATTAGGTTCTCTTACTGCTGATTCTTTATAAATGTCCATTACTAAAAGAGCTGCACTTCAGTTTTGTACATAAGTTTTCAATTCTTGCCATCCACTTCAGGTCTTCTCTTTCTAGTTCCTATTCCTAATACATTGATCTGTTAAAAAAATAAAGAGTTACATTGGCATAATTCAAAATAATAAAATTGAGAAAGGAAATGGGGAATGTGTCAAAGCGACAACAACCCGACCAATATCTATTTATTAAAGCATAATTAAGAGAGAAAATAAAAACTGAAAGCAAAGCATCAACAAAATTGCCCCGTTTAAAAATAACTGCAGTTTGATTTTAAAAAGATGTGAACATTTTAAATTAAGCTTAAAAAAATAAAAACAGAAAGGTTTCCACTGTGGGACAAAATAACCACTTTACCACTTGATTTAAAATGTGTGCACATATAACAGGCTGTACTTTTCATCTTGGATGAAGGCTGGAGCTGTATACATTTAAAGATGATTGCACAATGACCATTTCATTAAGCTTTAGCACTATTTGACCAAGCTATTTCAAAGAAGTCTAAACTTTCTCAGTCATTCATCAACAATTGTTAATACCAGATGTCTTCAAATTTAGGATTGGCAGTATGTGTTACTTATGTTTTGTTCTGTATAATGCAGTCTGAGGGATTATTTATAAGGTGATCTATATAATAAATGTTTTATTGGTTTATTGAATTTCAGCATTCAGGATGAAGATGAGTTCCATTTCCTCAGGATGAAGATGAGTTCCATTTCCTCATTCAATGTAAAGCATTAGAACTTAATAGAAATGTACTCTTTTGTAATTTAAAGTCATAAGAAACCTCAAATTAAAAAAAAATATGCACATGTTTTTTATAACTAAATGGATAGTTTTCACTATACAACTTATGTACATATACTTTTTTTCTGAGGAAAATTCTTCAATTTGTCCACATTTAGAAGAAGTTTACTTATTTTTAATTGCTTGTTTCCAGGAAGCAATTCACCGACATATTTTCCGTATGCATAGTGACCTGAGCGTAACCCTCCTCGTAAAAATCTGGTGATCGCAATACGCATGGATCTGTCATTAAAATAAACAATTATCTGATTGTACATGTTAAACACGTGCTCAATGTCCATGCTTTTTGTTATTTGTTTACTATAAAGTGACAATCGGTAAACTTCGGCTTTAAAACACGGCATTTAATTAGCAGCCATATTTGTTAAATCATAACAGACAGAGAGAGAAAAAATTGACGATTATACGATATATTTGCGTAAAAAATGAAAAAATCTTGCACAGAGGACTAAGTTTATGATATATACATGCATTGGTTCCAGAATTGGATAAACATTATTTTTCACCTGCACTCACTCGTTTCATATGACTTTAAGTGATATAGTTCCATCTTTTGTTAATATGTGTGAACAAGATAAGTTTAGTTTCATTTTGAAAAGTAATGATACGGACATAAGTGCTGTACATGCTGTAAGTGTAGCTGGAATAAGCGATATGTATGATTTGAACATTCATTTAAAGCAAAAAAAATGTTGTTCAGAGCTTTTATAGTATTAAAGCTGATTGTAATAGCTTGAATTAATAAAATTGTATGAATAACACCTCCACGCAATGTAAATATAAAATATGTATCTCTTATCATTGAGAAAATATGTTTAATTGTTTTTTGTTTTTTTTGTTTGTTTGATTATTTGTTTATATTTGTATTTGTATTTTGTAAATGTCGGCTGGTATCATTTCTGTATAGGAATTTACACCAATAAAATTATTTGATTTTTGATTTTTTGCTTTCTCTTCTGCTTTCAATTAACAAATTATGGAAATTAAATGGTCTTTTCAACCCCGGTTTTCAATCCTGATGATTATAACACATCATAAATTATGAACAGTAATTCGTGTCTATTTCATGGTAAGTTTCCATTCTATGACCATTCATTTGTAAAACTGTCATAAAACTAATTGACCATATAGAAATGGAAATGAGCCTTTTAATGCTGGTCAATTAACATGGTTAAGGCTGTTAATAACCCTCACCATTATTATATGTTAATAGCATTGGTTTTCTTCACAAAAAAAATATTTTATAAACTTTGGTCATTTAAAAAGCTCTCTTCCATGAACTGTTAATCAAGCAAGACATCCCAAGTCAAAGTAATTAGCAGTTCTACAGCAGTCAACCTTGGGGGAAAGGAATATGTTCTGTGAGAGCTTAACCTTAGGGGAAAAGGAATATGTTTTGTGAGAGCTCAACCTTAGGGGAAAAGGAATATGTTTTGTGAGAGCTCAACCTTAGGGGAAAAGGAATATGTTTTGTGAGAGCTCAACCTGGCTTCCCTTTATTAACTATGCTAGTGACTGAAAAATAGGAACAATAATGAATGCTCGATCAAAATTAGTTCTAAAAAAAACCTAAATAAATAAAAGTGATAACTACAAGTTTTGTATAAATTTATTACTTTGATCCATTTAAATTTTATGTAACTACGTATTCTAAATACCAATAAAAGCACTACTAATATATCAATATTTATATATTTTTTTTAATGTGGCCCAAGGACAACAGTTTTCTTCCTTTTCCCTTTTTTAATTTAAAAAAAAAATCTGTTTAACATATTTCCCAGACAAGAAACTTATTTCACCAGGTAAGGAACAAATCTAATAAACCTGGTACCAGCCTAATGCAAAAGACCACTTACCTTTATCATGCTTAAATATGAATTTACAGCTAAGGTCAAAATTTAGAAGGTCCTTAAATTAGAAGGTCATACAGTAATTAAGGACCTCAGTCTATTCATTTATATATGGTTAATGAGTTATATCACCATACAGCTTGTTTTAAAAAATATATATAAGAGGGGAGGAAACTCCTATATTTGCTGCAACATGTCGCAACTAAAATTTTCATAAAATATTTTGTCTTTATCATATACGGTGCAGTTTCGGAGATAAAGCCAAAATAAGTCAAAATAAAAATTTAGAACTTGACCTTGACCTTTGATCATTACCTTATTTTCGTTTTGCTGAACCAAGGACCTCAAATGAAAAGACCCTAAGTTTCTATCACTGCTTTATCTGTTTTAAAAGCATTTCCATTATATATCAAATACAGATACTAGTACTCCCATATTGAGTCCTTCAGATGCTTTGGTCAATTCTATATAACGATATATAAAAGATATAATAAGCAATTTGAAACAAGAATGTGTCCATAGTATACAGATGCCCCAATTAATCTATCCTTTTCTATGTTCAGTTGACCCTGAAATTGGGATCAAAAATCCAATTAGACATTAAAATTAGAAAGATCATATCATAGGGAACATGTGTACTACGTTTCAAGTTGATTTCACTTCAACTTCATCAAAAACTACCTTGACCAAAAACTTTAAACTGAAGTGGGACAGACAAAGGAACAAACGAACATAGGTAAACAAATGGACGCACAGACCAGAAAACATAATGCCCATAAATAGGGCATAAAAATAAATATGGTTGCGAAGGAGAAGTGATTACAAGAAAAATGGCGTTAGGTGGGACAACTTCAACAAGGAAAATGTTTGGTTAAACAGTGTCAGTTTGAAAAGTGTGTAAACTGTTCAATATAATGTACCAAATATCTGCGACAACTGCGTGACAAAATCCTCTAGCAAGAAATAAAAGTGACAGAAAAAATAACCATCCTCCAAAAAATCAATAGCAAACAATTGAAAAAAGTTCAAGAAATATACATTAAAGTCATATGAAATAAGTAATAGTATGCTGGCTGTTGAACGTGGTAGATACAACAAAACAGCTTTAGAAAATAGAATATGTCCTTTATGCCTTAAAGAGGTGGAAGATGAATTTCATTTTATCATAACATGTTCAGAAACTGATAAAACTAGGATCAAAATGTTTGATGAAATATCTAGTATTGTCCCCTATTTTAATTCAATGAGTGAAGAAAACAAATTTGATTTTATATTTTCCTACGAAGAATGTGATATTTTACTTATCATTGTTAACTACATAAGTGAAATGTATATTATGAGAGAAAGTTCAAACAATTATAATGTCAATATATGAACTGTGTAATTGATGGCTTAACTTATAATGTTATATATATATATATATATATATATAATAACATATTTTTTGTAACATAAGCATAATATTTTAATGGATAATTTTAAAGGGGAGGCATGCTGTCAAAAATAGTATTATAATTAATACTAATAATCTATCTTTTTGTTTTTCTTTCAATGCTACATGTTTGTAGTGTTTAATGACTATCGTTTTGTAATTAATATGCCACTGTCTGTTTGTTTGTTTTTGTTGTGTATTTTAGTAACAATCCTATTGTTCGGATTTTAGACTAATAACATTCTTATTCTTATTCTTATTCTTATGAAACAAAATTAAGTGACTGATGAAAAATAATGTTTATTCAATTCTTGAACCTATGCATGTATATATGTATCATAAACTTTGACTTCTGCGCACAATTTTATCATTTTTTATGCATCCATATCGTGTTATCCTAAAAAAATAAATTCTCTGTTATAATATGAAAATATGGCAGCTAATGAATTGTTGTGTTTTGAAGCCTTAGTTTACCGAATATCAACTTAAGTAAACAATCAACAAAGAAGCATAGATATTGAGAAACTGTGTATAACATTTACAATAAGGTAATTGTTTCTTTTAATCAAGGATCTAGATCCATTTTTTTTTTAAATTTGAAGTTTCATCATGTTCATATGACTTTAGCATAAATTTTATTAAATGTGATGAAACACTGGAATGACCTTTAAGACGTCAAGAATATTTTTTCAGCTACTATTAATGTTAAATGTACACTCTTTTTATCATTACTTAGAACTGACAAATCTTATTGTGGAGCTACTGGTAGCGTCACATAAAGTAAAGTTTTATTGTTAACAAGAACTTTACATTCTTTCATCTTGTGGGGTAACTTTTAGTATTTCCTTTGTTATATATACAATATTGTTGGGTTTTTTTTAATTCAATATTTAGGCCATGGAAAATTAATTGTTGGTTTCCCCTAACATGGGAAAATTTTAAAGACCCGGCAGGCAGGCTTTTTTTTTTTTTTTTTTTTTTTTTTTTTTGTAACCATGCATAATTTTATATCTATATGTATTGTTCCTACAGCAGAACTTTAATCTTGCATACTTCCAACACATTTTTAGTTGTCTCTGCAAAAATATTTTTTTTTTTTTTTTTTCACAAAAAAATCGAATGACCCGGCGGTAAAACAGTGACCCGGTCGGGTTAGGGGAAACCATGAATTATTTTCCCATGGCCTTATTGGAAAGAGCACCTCTCTTTTATAATAGGCAGTGGCTATTTGACCGGCACCGGCTAAATAGCAAATTTGCTATTTGACCGGTACCGGCAAAATAGCAAATAAGCTATTTAGCCGGCACTGAATAAAGCTGTTCATTGATGTGATTAGTAGAGAGTAAACAAGCTTAATAATAATTAAAAATCATTTTATCACAATATACAGTACAATCAAAAATAAAATATTGAAGATGTTCATAAATAAATAATTTGTAACTTTATAATATTAATTCAAAGCATGAAAACACATTTGTATAAACATTACTAAATATATTTTTTTCTAAAATATTTATTAAAGAGATGTCCAAATCTGACATGTCTGAATAAAATCTATGGTTTAAATATCCTGCCACGCTATAAGTAGTGTTATGTAAAACTACGTACATCATAAAAAAGACAATATTAAAAGTTGTTTGCTTCGAATTTCAAATGGACACATGATTTCACATTTGCAATTGTTACAAAACCAATTATTTGCCTTTGGGATTTGTTTTAGTCTAGCACATGATATTTGTAGCCCAGTGATCGGGAAGGACGTGCGCCCTGCGCCTATAGCTCATATTGACCAGAAATGGCGCATAGAGTGACGAATGTAAGCGCCCACGTGGCGCACGATATTTTTCACATTGTTTCGAACCGTTTAGATATTGTCAAATGGATTTCCGATCGTGTTCCGTGCCGCCATGTGTGTGTACACAACTGTATAATGTTCCTCCAATCATAGGAGCACCTATATATTTTTGGGACGTCTCGAGTGTTTTCCTATGGTAATAAAACCATGCGGTTTAACGTCTGGGGTGTTTTCCTATGGTAATAATAGAACCATGCGGTCTAACTGATAACCCAAAAAACGTAATTAACCATCATTCATGATATATTTTTTTTATAAAAAAACTTTAAATTTGTGAAATTTGGCTATAACAGACGAGATTTAACTCTAATAATAATCTTTTAATTTAGTTTAGCTTGCTATTGTTTCGATTGAAAAACCCCGAAGCCTTTTTATGAATATAGTTTTTGTCTCCATAAAAGGCGCTTAACTGTCCTTGTCAATTTTTGGTCTTTGGCTCGTTTTGACATTTTGTTAACATGTCTTTAGCGAATATTGTTTTGTTCTATCAATTAATGGTACTCTCTACTGTTAGTCTTGTCATCGTGATGAAGTAATAATAATAATACAAGAAGTGCAGAGGAAGTGCCTGAAATGTCCTCTAATACGGAACGTCTGGAATAAGTATGGTATCGACGAAGACCCAAATTTAATGTTAAAAAAAACAACCATGAACATGAACAAGCCAAGGCAACAGTACCAGTTTAAACATTGTAAATACAGGTTATCTTTAATATTGTCCATTTTAGAAGTTATTGTATATTCATTGAAATTACAGAAACACAGGAACAATATCCATGATATTATTTAAAATCATATAGATTAAAGTACCAACACCTCTTTGCCAAAAAATAATGATACTTTTTATTTTTTTACAGAAGACAACTCAAATGGCCCACTCATTGACAACATGGCCCATTATTTTTTAAAATGGCCCATTGAATTTATTTTTGAGGGGCCCTGGGCCCATAGTGAAAAAAACCTTCCAGATCACTGGTAGCCACTTTGGCTCCAAACAGGATCTGCACATACATGTAACACTGGTCTTCCAGAAAAGCGTACCCAAAAAACAATAGTTTACCATTTCATAAGAAAAGTTCCAAAGAAATCGGATTCCTTTTATTAGATTGGTTTGTTGGGAGCGATTTGGCAAGAAATGCTATAAATAACAACATTTTGATAACCGAGGAACAAGTTGAAGCAAGACCTCAATTTTTAACTGCCTCTTGTTTGGACTCAATTGTAACATTGATTCAATTATAAAGTATTGTCAAAAAGATACATGGGAAGCTATTAAGAGCGTATATAAAGAAAAGAAGAAAAAAACCCATATATGCAACATATGCACATGCACATGTATTAGTTGGTGCAGATTCAAAGAAGTCAGTGTAATGTCAAATTATGTGTAGTTCCAGTTTGGAGTTTAAATATATCTTGTGCTACATTAAAAGAACTTCCAAATTCAGGCAAAGCGCTTGAAGTTGGTTTTTTAACCATTGCAAATGTGAAATTATGTGTCTATATGAAATTCGTAGCAAAAATCTTTTAATATTGTCTTTTTTATGATGTACGTAGTTTTACATAACACTCTTTTTATAGCATAGCAGGATATTTAAACCATAGATTTTAATATTGTCTTTATAATAAATATTTTAGAAAAAAAACATATTTAGTAATGTACGTTATATACATACAAGTGTGTTTCTTGCATTGAATTAATATTATAAAGTTATAAATTATTTATTCATGAACATCTTCAATATTAATTATATTTTTGATTGTACTGTATTTAAAATGCTTGGTATTGTGATTATATTATTTAAAATTGTTATTTAGCTTTTTTTATTCTCTATTAATCACATTAATGAACAGTTTTATTCAGTGCCGGCTAAATAGCAAATTTGCTATTTAGCCGGTGCCGGTCAAATAGCCACTGCCTTTATAATATGTTCAATTTTTTTTTCTGTACTTATCATAATGGCTATTAGACCTGGAATTTTTTTCAATACACAGGTCAACTGAAGAGATTGACAACCTTGAACTTATTCTTTCACTTGTTCTTGAATGCACTTTTGTGTGATGGATGTACTTTTTTGGTGGGGGGGGGGAGGGGTGTGGTTATCTTTAAACCCTATTCTTTCCTATATCTGTCACCTTATATGAAACTGTATAATGTATTGTTGTTGTTGATATAGATATGTATACATGACATACATTCAGCACTAAATAAATGACAATTAGTAAATGCACTAAATAAACATTCTATGAACTTTACATAGGAATATGACAGTTCCTGTCCATTCGATTTTGATGCGTTTTGTTTTTTGATTTTGCCATGTGATTATGGACTTTCCAAATTGATTTTCCTCTGAGTTCAGTATTTTTGTGATTTTACTTTTTACAGGGCTATTATGGCGGGAAATTAAAGGGCAATAATCCTAAATGGACATCCGGTATAGAGCGCCATCTTCTAAACATTGCAAAAATAAACGTACACACGCTGTTTGTTGTGTACGATGGCAGCAGGGCCTATTGCAGAAAGAAATCAAGGTAAAATATTGCAACAATGATATATACAGTTGGTTTTCAGAATACAATGCGAATGCCATAAAAGACAATTTCGCAATAAACCTTTTATTTGGAGATAAAAGAAAAAGGGGGAGGTTAACCTCATCAACCCCAGAACCTGAAAACGGGGTAGGTTACAATCGTCAACCTCAGAACCTGAAAACGGGAAGGTTAACCTCGTCAACCTCAGAACCTGTCCCCTTCTCTATTCTGTGAATTCCATCTTTGTGAGACAAACGACTTCGTGGTCAACTAGTCCGAAATTACTCTGACGTCCGACGGCTGTTTTGCCAGACAAGTTGGGGCCATGGGACATCAGACCTTATCCCATATCAAAAAGTGGATATTTCACCAACCAAAATAGATGTGCTGCTTTGTCGCTTCTGCAGCCGATTGAGGGCCTTGGAATTATATAAATTGGGCTTCAATCTCTTCATTTATGTAAGTTTCACCTACCTGCCAACCTTTATTTTCTCATAATTAGACAGTTTTCACAGTGACCCGTCTATTTAAACATTTTGCCTTTCATTTTCAAAGATTATCACATGACCATGAGAAAACAGTGCAAACACCTCGTTCATTTACGATGCAAGTTACCTATAAATGTTGAGAGCTTCCGATTGTTATCGTGGTCTGAACTAAATGCTACATGTACTTTCCGATCTCATTTAAAGGAGGTAAAAAAAAAGTGGTTGCTTCTAAATGTTAAACATTGATCTCCTATAAAGGAGGTAAAAAAATATAATTATTTGCATATTTGAGTCTCAAGGCCACGAAGAATCCATGACAAATCGCCCCATTGGCAAATCGCCCCACTTTTTCACCAACTCGACCCACTTTTAAAAAAACCACCCCAACCTGGATTACCAAATCGCCCCACTATTTAAAAAATCGCCAATCTAGTGAAATGTGTTTAATCCTGTTCATATTATTCCTGCCAACTCGCCCCACTCATTGTCTAATTATGAGAAAATTAAGGTTGGCAGGTAGGTGAAACTTACATAAATGAAGAGATTGAAGCCCGATTTATATAATTCCAAGGCCCTCAGTCGGCTGCAGAAGCAACAAAGCAGCGCATCTATTTTGGGTGGGCATATACATGTAACCACTTTTTGATATGGGACAAGCTCTGACGTCCCACAGCCCTAGCATGTCTGGCAAAACAGCAGTCGGACGTCAAAGTAATCTCAGACTAGTGGTCAACATGAAAGAAAGTCACAATAAATGGTAAAAGTGTTACTTCAAATCTGCATTATTTGATTTATCAATAAAAATATGATACTACTGCTCTGACCCTGGCCTCAGTTGGTCAAAGTTGTCCCCTACTTTGACCTGGAGATCAATCTTCTGATATCTCTCTGGTTTGTCTGTTTCCACCGAATGGCCCAAGGGTTCTCTCTGAGTACTTCGGCTTCCCCCACCATAATAACAGACTTCCTTGTGTCCTAGTACTCCCCTTGTGTTGGGTGGGGATTGATTGTCCTTTAGTCTGAGAAAAGTCTGACGTCCAATGGCTGTTTTGATAGACAAAAGCTTGTCTGGCAATACAGCCGTTGGACGTCTAGAGTAGCCTTTGACTAATTGTCCTTGTAAATATAATTTTCTTATACATGTAAATATACATGTACGTTAGTTACACATCTCCATTAATCCCGATAGGGCATGTACATGGATACCACTGTACCCTCGCAGCTTTCAAGGGGTTCTTTGGATATCAGAGGCATTTACCAGTACATACATACATGTACCCTATCAATTGTCTCTTCAAATAACTTAGCTGAGGCACATAAACGGATGAAAATAATCTTCTATCAATACAGTGCAGCTCTAATGGAGCATTACTGCATAAATTGCACATGCAGCTACATGTACTTGGTTTGGAGTGGGGCTATAATAACTTTATTTCCTGCAGGTGTACTAATGTAAGTTTAAAACATCCTGATGGTGCAATAGGGCTCTTCACAGTTAGTTTGCCAATTATATTCCCATCTAAGAAAGTTTTTCATGTCTTCTTGTAGTAGTTTTGAGTGCACTTCAGTTGCAATATTAACAAACTGTTGTTGATATAACATAGTCAGGTACAAATGTAGGTCTATGATAAACAGAAGGAACATTAGTGCTCTAAGTACACTGCTCTGTGCTACATGTTCTCCTAATTGAATAGGAGAAGACGTTTCTAAGTTGTAAAACTTGTGTCTGATCCTTTTGTCATTTTGAACAATAAAATATGTTTAAACTATTGAATAGGTGCAGTGTGAGATGTTTTATTATCCATATTGACTCTGATTTCTGAAGCGCTTAGAAAGTCTCTGATCCAATGGTGTGTTGGCCACCTGATACCATATAGTACTCCACATCATCAGGGAATTTATTGAATTCAAACGTATAGAAAGATCAACCAAGATACATGTAACTTGTAAGGTGAATTTTTTCATCAAGAACTATGTATGTAAATTCTTTCTAATCGTGTGGAGCATTACATGTATTTAGCATGCAGTGTCCGGGTATCAAGATGTTAAGCATGATGATAAGAAAAAAATCAAAGGACAGAAATTAAACTTGATAAGGCCAAAAAAAAAAGATCAGAGTTTCCGGTAACCCAACCGACCCTGTTTTTTAGCCCCAACCCTAACTTTTTTAATGGATCTTATAAAAAAAACATTTTTTTAAATTTATCAACCAACCCTGTTTTTGACACAGGCTTCTGATAGATGACATAATATTTTTTCTATCTTGCTTCCTCTTGCATAGAAAGCCAGTAAAACAGTTTATTAATGTCAAAAGGTATTCCAAATAGGTTAAAATCCAAGAAATTTGCACAGCAGGTTCAAAAACATTGCAAATGGCACACTTCCGGGTTTGAAACTAATTACGGATCCCGACTTGGAAAATTATACCATGATAATTTTCCAGATTTCATTTACGATGTCAAAAAAAATTAAAAAATTCCGACCTACCGACCCTATTTTTCAAAATGATGTTACCGGAAACACATAGAGCTTTTTTTTTTAGGCCTAAAGGATGGTTTTTAAAAACTAAATATATAATAATTTTGAAATTTTAGGTTTTCTTTGATTGTTCCAAAGATTACTTGAATTAAAATGATATAAAATTGAATATTTTAGATGCCACAGTATATGTTGGTGGATTAGATGATAAAGTAACAGAAGCCATACTATGGGAGTTGTTTCTTCAGGCAGGGCCTGTGGGTAAGTAACAGAAGCCATACTATGGGAGTTGTTTCTTCAGGCAGGGCCTGTGGGTAAGTAACAGAAGCCATACTATGGGAGTTGTTTCTTCAGGCAGGGCCTGTGGGTAAGTAACAGAAGCCATACTACGGGAGTTGTTTCTTCAGGCAGGGCCTGTGGGTAAGTAACAGAAGCCATACTACGGGAGTTGTTTCTTCAGGCAGGGCCTGTGGGTAAGTAACAGAAGCCATACTATGGGAGTTGTTTCTTCAGGCAGGGCCTGTGGGTAAGTAACAGAAGCCATACTATGGGAGTTGTTTCTTCAGGCAGGGCCTGTGGGTAAGTATTAGAAGCCATACTATGGGAGTTGTTTCTTCAGGCAGGGCCTGTGGGTAAGTAACAGAAGCCATACTATGGGAGTTGTTTCTTCAGACAGGGCCTGTGGGTAAGTTATTGAAGCCATACTACGGGAGTTGTTTCTTCAGGCAGGGCCTGTGGGTAAGTAACAGAAGCCATACTATGGGAGTTGTTTCTTCAGGCAGGGCCTGTGGGTAAGTAACAGAAGCCATACTATGGGAGTTGTTTCTTCAGGCAGGGCCTGTGGGTAAGTATTAGAAGCCATACTATGGGAGTTGTTTCTTCAGGCAGGGCCTGTGGGTAAGTAACAGAAGCCATACTATGGGAGTTGTTTCTTCAGACAGGGCCTGTGGGTAAGTTATTGAAGCCATACTATGGGAGTTGTTTCTTCAGGCAGGGCCTGTGGGTAAGTAACAGAAGCCATACTACGGGAGTTGTTTCTTCAGGCAGGGCCTGTGGGTAAGTAACAGAAGCCATACTATGGGAGTTGTTTCTTCAGGCAGGGCCTGTGGGTAAGTAACAGAAGCCATACTATGGGAGTTGTTTCTTCAGACAGGGCCTGTGGGTAAGTTATTGAAGCCATACTATGGGAGTTGTTTCTTCAGACAGGGCCTGTGGGTAAGTAACAGAAGCCATACTATGGGAGTTGTTTCTTCAGACAGGGCCTGTGGGTAAGTTATTGAAGCCATACTATGGGAGTTGTTTCTTCAGACAGGGCCTGTGGGTAAGTAACAGAAGCCATACTATGGGAGTTGTTTCTTCAGACAGGGCCTGTGGGTAAGTTATTGAAGCCATACTATGGGAGTTGTTTCTTCAGGCAGGGCCTGTGGGTAAGTAACAGAAGCCATACTATGGGAGTTGTTTCTTCAGACAGGGCCTGTGGGTAAGTTATTGAAGCCATACTATGGGAGTTGTTTCTTCAGACAGGGCCTGTGGGTAAGTTATTGAAGCCATACTATGGGAGTTGTTTCTTCAGACAGGGCCTGTGGGTAAGTAACAGAAGCCATACTATGGGAGTTGTTTGTTCAGGCAGGGCCTGTGGGTAAGTTATTGAAGCCATACTATGGGAGTTGTTTCTTCAGGCAGGGCCTGTGGGTAAGTATTAGAAGCCATACTATGGGAGTTGTTTCTTCAGGCAGGGCCTGTGGGTAAGTAACAGAAGCCATACTATGGGAGTTGTTTCTTCAGGCAGGGCCTGTGGGTAAGTAATAGAAGCCATACTATGGGAGTTGTTTCTTCAGGCAGGGCCTGTGGGTAAGTAACAGAAGCCATACTATGGGAGTTGTTTCTTCAGACAGGGCCTGTGGGTAAGTAACAGAAGCCATGTACAAAAAACAAACGCACAACAATATCCATTGTAAAACTCAGTTTAAGAGAAGTACAAGTCCAATATCAGAATAGGTACAATGTAACAAAAGAAATTAAACAAAATGACAATAATACATCAATTAACAAATTAAGGCTGTCACAAGCATTAAAGGCAATTTTATAATGGCTGAGTGATATAGACAGTGTTTGTATAAAAAAAATGAATGAAAAACAAATATGTAACATATAAACAAGGACAACCACTGAATTACAGGATCCTGAAGTAAAGTTTTTGCACATCAGGTACTCTTTTTTTCAAGCAATTTCTCTGGACAATTTAAACTTTCTTATCTTTATGTGATAAATGGAATATTGCAAGTATGTGAAAGAAAAAAACAGAATGGCTGGTTGATCAAGTATACTAGGATAATTTTCTTCTTGGGTTAGGGGATAGAAGATGTAATATTCTAACCTCTTTATTTTATTGTTTTTCAGTGAATGTCCACATGCCCAAGGACCGTGTCACACAGAGTCATCAGGGATATGGTTTTGTGGAATTCATGGGAGAAGAAGATGCAGATTACGCTATAAAAATTATGAACATGATAAAATTATATGGTAAACCTGTCCGGGTTAATAAGGTAAATAAATGCAACAGTAGTATACCACTCTTCGAAATTCATAAATTGATTGAGAAAAACAAATCTAGGTTACAAACTTTAACTGAGGGAAGCACATCAAACATACAACGACACAACAGCATATATAGTATATTATAACAATGGCCATTTTCCTGACTTGGTACAAAAGTGGTGGGTTGATCCTGGTTTTGTGACTAGCCAAACCTTACGCTTTTATGGCAATGTTAAACATAACTTTAATGACAACATAACATGACAAGACTACAATACAATACAAATAAATGGGAGAACACACAGGACAGAGAAATAGACAAATAAACAATACAATAGAACAGTACAACAAGCAAATAGTTATTAAAGGTATCAGACTTATAATTTAATACGCCATTCGAGTGTTTCGTCTACATAACTTTATATGGTAAATCTCTCTGGGTTAATAAAGTGAACTTTAGCTAGTGATCTTCATGAAATATGTACAGTTGGAGCAAATTCATCTTATAAAAAAATAGGAAGATGTTGTATGATTGTGAATGAGACAACTCTCCACAAGAGACAAAGTGACATAAAAGTTAACTCTATAAGGCCATAATAAATAATAGGTTTGTTTGCCAAAACGCTACCTTCCCAGAAAAAAACTGGCTACTCAAATTCTTTTATTGTCCTGATTTGAAGAAGGTTTTTTTTAATCAAATAGGCATGACGACTAATAAACATCTGATATCCTTCAATTTCTTATTTTCAAAAAAAAAAGAAAATGCCTTCCTACCTACCCACTGTCTCAACCTTTGGGTAGGGTTTGGGTAAACCAAAATATTTTCAAGTGTGGCCTAGTTTACCTCACAGCCTTCAATGAAATTATAGCATCACATTCAAGAGATATAGTACATAATGCTAAATGTCCCTAGGGGAGTGCATGATGTATCACATTAACATGATGCTGGAAGTCTGAATCCAACTTAAATTGGTTAAGATTTATTATACAAATTTATTTTGACTATTTGTAGGCCTCCGCACATCAAAAGAACCTGGACGTAGGAGCCAACATATTTATCGGTAACTTGGACCCTGAAGTTGACGAGAAACTGTTATATGATACATTTAGTGCTTTTGGAGTCATATTACAAACACCAAAGGTATGAAACTTATAACTCATGTAAAATATCACTATGTCTGTGTTTTCTGCACAAATAAAAAAGCTGAATGAATGAAGGAAGGAAGTGGTGGAAATCTGTTTGTGATCACCTGAGATAATTTTGAATTATAAGTCATGACAGATAGAGCTTCATGGAAATCTAAAATACACCATGACAAGTTATAGATCAAGTTAGCATTTTGTTCTAGTACAATGATTTTTCAACAGAAAGAGGACTATGTCTTGTCATACAAAACTCAAAGAATGTTTGTTTTTATTGTAGATCATGAGAGATCCAGATTCGGGGAACTCTAAAGGATATGCCTTTATAAACTTTGCCAGTTTTGAAGCTTCTGATGCTGCGATAGAAGCTATGAATGGACAATATTTGTGCAATAGAGCTATAACGATCTCATATGCATTTAAAAAGGATTCAAAAGGAGAAAGACATGGATCTGCAGCAGGTATGAATACTTAGGGTTGAAAAAAGGGGGAGGGGTTAACTTTTTGATTTATGGTAAAACTTTCAGATTGGTATTGGTTTCATTATCTTTCATGTTAACTGACACCTTACCAGTCTGTTAGAGGCACTTTTCTACATTATAGTTGTAATAACTGGCTGTTTCTGAATTGGCCCTGATATAGATAGGTGTTTAATAGGTATATTGGCCCATAGAATCGGAGAGCCAATTGCCAATCCAGATGATCGAGAGTCAATAACAGGGCTAATACAGAAACAGCCAGTTCATAACACTTTAATTTTATTATTCTAGTTCTTCGATTAAACTGAGACACTCATCACCAGACAGGTACAGGAGTTCATATTTAGACTTGTCTTTTTGTAGTCACGTTAAAATTTGGTCAATTTTGATGAAACTTCTGATCTCTCATCCTAGAACATGTACTTAATCTTACCCTTTTTGAAACCCCAGTTAGGGTAGAATAAATCAGATATTTTAAACACTCTTACTATTCTGATTGATAAAAGGAAATGAAAGACTGATAATTATCAAAAGTTATACTCAGTGCGGTAGAATATTTCAATTGTTTCAAAACAGGGAAAAGGATTTATATAGCAATAAGGAGATGTGGTATGATTGCCAATGAGACCACTATCCACCAGAGTTCAAATGAAGTGGACATCAGTTATATATGTTAATTTTTGGAAAATTTCGTATTGAGTATGATTTACCATTATAAAATTTCAAAAATGATTTCTCTTATGTTGATCTAAGTTTTTTTTTATCAATTTGATGCAAATAATTTTTAGAAAAAAGACTTTTGTAATATTTCTCTTTGACAGAATGTTTTTTTTATAACTGTATTTTCTTGTTATTTTTATTTTAGAAAGACTATTGGCTGCCAAGAATCCCTTATCATTAACAGACAGACCCCATCAGTTGTTTGCAGATGCCCCACCCCCTCCACAACAACCCCCAGGTCCAGGACCTTCATCATCCATGGCCCCTCCCCCTCCTCCACCAATGGGAGGAATGATGTCATCAGGACAAGCAGGTTTGTCAAAAAAAGGATAGGTTTTATTTTGTAGAAAAGATAGATTTTGAGCTTAAATTTTGTACAAACATTATAAATTAAAAAAAAATGTAATAGACAGTGGTTAGATAACTAGACAACACAAAATAAATCATGAAAAACTTGAAAGCTACATGATGAGTTCAAAAGTGGTACTTGATTGGACCAAGGGACTAATAGAAGTGTGTAAAAGTAGTTCACAATTTTAACTAAGGCTACAAAGGTTTCACGTTTTAGATGTCTTATAAATCCATTTCACTTTTGGAAAAAGAAATCCTTTTCTACTGTTTACCAGAGTAAAAAGGAGGGGAGAAGCATTATTGTAAATCTACAATAAATAATAACCCTGAGAGAGCCCTTACTCTGGCATGATCCAAGATCATTGATTCAGTCAACCTCATATCTTTTTAATAAGTGTCGTACATCTTTGATAGAATAGTTCAACGCTAATACATTTGTGTCAATATTATTTCTGAATTTCTTATCTGTTTAATAAGAAACACTTGTGGAGTATATAGTTTTTGTCAATGTTCCAAGTACAGGGGAACCACAAATTGAAAGAGTTCAAAATACTGATTTTTTTTATAAGATTGAATATTTGTATGAAATTCCCCAAACCTGAAAAAAAAGTACACAAAATTGATACTGAAAATTGCGCACTTTTGATCTCACAGGACAAAAGAAATAGGAACATCTGACTATGTAATCAACTGATTGGTAAATCAAACATGACCTGATAATTAAAACTTCAAATATGTTGTTCTAAAAATCAATCATTGTTTTCAACACATAGGATCTAACTGAAAACCAAAAACTTTAATAGAATTTCTATTTCAGGTCCTCCAACATCGATGTCAAATATTCCCCCTCCTCCAGTGCCACCCCCCTCATCACAACATCTGCCACCACCACCTGTGCCACCCATGGGGATGCCACCATTTCCACCAGGACATCCAGGTAAAGTTTTAGTAAGAGTTAGACAATAGTTTGGTAAACCTGTTTTGTTGGTAATATAGAAGTTTATTTATTTAATATGTAAGTAGTTGCTCCTGAAGTTGAAAATGTCAGAAAGTTAAAAATAGGAATAAAAGTTGTCTCAGCCAAATTTACAAGTTATGGAAAATGTTTATTGTCAACTGTTCTAGGCATATATATTGGGGTTTATATATAGACGAAAAGATGTGGTGTGAGTGCCAATGAGACAATTCTCCATCTTAGTCACAATGTATAAAAAGTAAACCATTACAGTTCAAAGTAAAGTCTTCAACACCGACGTGACAGAGCCTTGGCTCATATTGAACATTAAGCTATAAAGGGCCTAAAAAATGGCTAGTGTAAAACCATTTAAACGGAAAAAACAACAGTCTTATCTAAATAAAAAAAGAAAAATACTTATGAACCACACAAAAAAAACAACCATTGGACAACAGGCTCCAGACTTGAGACAGGTGCTTACAAATGCAGTGGGTTTAAACATTGTAATATGTGCCAACCTTCACCCTAACCTGACACTACAGTGTAACATATAGAATATGTTTGTTAAATCACTTTAAACATCTAGATTTCATATACTTTTCAAATCAGTTTGACCATATAAAAGTGTTATTGTTGATTGATATGGTAATATGCTAATTTTTTATGCACATGAATGTTGTTTAGATTTGTCAAGTAGATGATCCACTCCCCTTAGTCATGTGACCTGAACATATGTTTTTCATAGAATTATTGATTGTTTTCAAATGTTCTCTGCTACAATCCCATTGAAGGGTGGCAGCCCTAATATGAAAAGTAGCGGAGAAACTTCATTGATAATCTGTTTATCACGATTTTCAAAAAGCAACATCAATGACAGCTTATATAAATGATGTCATTGTGTTCTCATTCTATGCAAAACCATTCTCAGTGGAGAAACATAATTATGAAAAAAATTATCACAAAAATAATCAAGGGAAATTTAAGAAAAAGTGATAATCAGTTTATTTGATAGTCATGAAAGTGATCCTTTCAAATTTTTATTTACTGTTTATGTTAAACAATTATAATTAAATTTTAGGACAAATGCCATTCATGCATCCACCCATGCAGAGACCCCCACCCCCTTCATCGATGCCAGGAACAACGGGGGCACAGGCATCACATGCCCCACCCCCTCCACATTACTCACAGCCAGGACCCCCAAGATATCCAGGTAGGTTGAACAATATAATTATCATGATTTTAACTTGAGGAATAACAGCACTGTAAAATTTGAAAAATTCTTCTTTCAATTGGTGAATTGAGGGTTGCAAATATAGGTTTACTAGAGAGGCATTGCAAGATGTTTATAGGCTACATTTAATCCCTAGGAATGGGAATTCTATGATTGCTAGGTGAAGCCCAGAAAGAACAATAACTCTTTGACATATGAGATTCAATTTCAATGCTTCCAGTGTGCATTTAGGCTGCCAATAAATTTTGTTATAAAAATAGACCTTTGGGTATTATAAAAAAGAAGATGTGGTATGATTGCCCACAAAAAGACCAAAATGAGACAACTGTTTACGGTTAGTCCTTAAAGAAATATACTTCCTCATAGTTAATGAAAGAAATATATTTTTCTGCTGGAATTTTTCCTGGGCAATCAACCTTACAGATTATTTATTTCACTTAGCAACATTTTTAGCTGTTGTCACATTTTAAATATGAGATGTTTTCAGATATGGTACAAATATTTATGCAGTTTAATTATCTCCCTTGTCTAGTAAACTTTTTCGTAAGTTTGAATGGTGCAAACTTTTTTAATTGCTTACACTGAAATGAGAACAAATAGCTTTATTTGAAATGAAGAAATGCTAAACACAAACCTAAAGACACAGATAAAAGTATGGTGCCCTATTTATGTTTCTTTGAAGCAAAAGTCAGATTAATATATAGAGTTGTCTCCCATTTAATGCAGAAATTAATGTAAGGATTTAACTTGAAGTATGTGAGTATTCATAAAATAAGACCAACGAATAAGTGTACATGCACTTGCACACTTTTCCTGTTTTATTGAATATGTTAGTAAATTCAGAAATAAGTTGGAATGGCTATATCATGTGTTGCTTGTTTTAAAATACTTTATCATCAACTGCAAAAGAGACCAAAAATCTGAGCTAGATTGGAGACTTTGGTAGAAATTATTCGAACACAACTTTAATTCAGCTGAATTATAAATAGAAAAATACTTGCAGACAAAAATACTTCCTAATCTATAAAAGCAAGTCATTTTGGTCTTTTGTGGATAGTTGTCTCATTGGCAATCATACCACATCTTCTTTTTTATAAGATGTATACTGTTACAGCATTCATACATTTTAGTCCACCCATACAGCTTCATGAATGAATTTCATAATTTGAAAAAATGAATAAATTGATTTGTATTTCACTAATTTCAGGACCTCCCCCTCCAGGATGGAATAACCAGCAGAGACCACCGTACCCAGGACAAGGACCCCCACCCCCTCCTCCTCCAGGGATGAGACCCCCTCCCCCTCCTGGATGGAACGGTCCACCACCACCAGGAATGAGACCACCACCCTTCCGTAAGTAAATCAGAATGATATTTTACTGCATATGTAATGTAGATTCATTATAGTTTGTAGGATACAAGTGGTTATTTTATTGCTGATGTACTGTTTGCTATGGATTCATTATAATTTGTAGGATACAAGTGGTTATTTTATTGCTGATGTACTGTTTGCTATGGATTCATTATAATTTCTGGGATACCAATTTTAATCAATTTCTTGGATATAGGTAAAAAAACAAATTCAGATGAATGAACAATAATAACAAATTTTCTAAAGGCTTGTTTACTTTTATAGACTATGGCAAGAGCTTAAAATCAAATTTTCCCCCAAAAAATAATTTTTCCTCAACCCACGAAAACTAATGAATCCATAGTATTGGATTATACAGTGTTCTTCCCAGATATTTCATTTAGCATCCTGGTAAACAGGGGAAATCGAAATACAATCTTGTTTCTAAAAATTATAGCATCACATCCATAACACAATCTATAAGAATAACACTTTAAATAGCATCACATTTAAAATTATGGCACCACATTACAATGCTGCTAAAAGGCCCTGGGGAGAACACCGGGATATATTCCATCTTTGTCTGATTGTGAAATATATGTATAGCATAAATATTTTGAATGCCTTTAAGGATACTATAATACTTTATGATTGAATTGTTGCCATACAGAGTGAGACTTTAATATTACAAGCTCATGCTTTTAGGGGGCTATAACTTATTTCAAAATCAATTCTAGGACATCAGATTGTTTCATGGAAATATTTTATTTGAAATACTGTAAATTCAGAAATAATTTCTTATTTTGATTTTGTCATTTTAGACTAAAATCTGATTTTAATTTTTGCTATATTGAGAAAATCCTTTTCAATTCAAATAAAAAATTTCAAAATGCAGGTTTTAATTATTGCAATTTAACCCTGTTTTTCGCAATAATAAAAATATCCCAATAATTACGAAATTTACCGTTAGATATATTTGTATTTTTTGTGTCTTCTTATAGTTACAACACATTTGATAGATAACAAAATAACATATTGTTAATTGTTTCAGCTGGTGGCCGTCCCCCACCCCCAGGAATGAGAGGACCCCCTCCGCCAGGCATGGGAGGTCCACCCAGAGGTCCACCAGGGCCTGGACCACGTGGACCACCACCCCCCAGAGGTATGAGAGGTCCACCACCTCCTGGTATGAGAGGACCGCCACCACCTCCAAGGAACTGAAGTTTGACATAGAAAATGTTGTGATGGAAGTTGTAGGGTTGAAATACGATCTGATTATGATTTATTGGACAATATGTAGTTAATATTGTAAAACCTGAGTAAAGTGGGACAATATTGACCTTTCTTTATGTGGTGTGACGAAAAAAGGAAAAAAATATTTTCCTCTGAAAAAAACTCAAATTGATTATGGTCAATTACTCAATTTGAAAAACTTGAACAAATATATTCAAATTGCTGAACCATGAAGAAACATAAAGAACTCCAATTCATATTCAGCATTTTAGTCAAAAATTTAAAATAAATTGCTTCTATTTAATCATGGGACAATATCATTTAAATGGTAGTACAATGTATCTTTAAACAGCTGACTAAATGTTGTTTATTTTTCACTTTGGGCTGCCCTCAATCATTTAGATCTAAAAAGTTTGAAAAAGGGTCCTATAAAACTGCACCTTTTCCTTAGAATGGGTCTGTATGGTTAAGCAGTCTTGAATTCATGTCATTACATTCATAATACCATGTCATTAATGTTATGTTTATTATTAAAATGTAAATACTGACAACAGCTGTTTTTAAATTCTTTAACCGTAAAATGTACAAATGATTTCACAAGTATATTGTCTTACATGTAACTTACCAGCTACTTTCAGGATGAGACTGGTTTCTCTGTAATTGTTTGGGATCAAGACCAAGTAATCACTACCTTCTTATTCCATTACTTTTACCATGATGTTGTGGAAGATGTGTTTTAAGCATAGCAATGTTTCATGTTGTCTGTTTGAAGGGATCTTTCTATATAATTTGAATGTTTCTATATAATTTGAATGTCTGCAGGAATTTTGTCTTAATTCCTACACAAAACATGGCTTTTGACAGGGAGATAACTGGTCTTTTTTCATTGAGATTTGAATCAGTAAGGTTTGATTGCCAAAGAGACATATCTCCAATAGATATAATGATGTAGAAGCAGAGGCTTTGAGTCACAGTAAAGCCTTTAACAATGAGCAAAACCTTTACCACATAGTAAACTATAAAATGCCCCTAAATGACAAAGTAAAGACTTGTTCTTTAAAAAGTAAAAACACAAAAATACCGAACTCCGAGGAAAATTCAAAAAGGAAAATCAAAAATCAAAAGGCAAAATCAAAAGTCCAAACACATCAAACGAATGGGTAACAACTGTCATATTCCTGACTTGGTACAGGCATTTTCTAATGTAGAAAATGGTGGATTGAACCTGGTTTTATAGCTAGCTAAACCTCTCACTTATATGACAGTCGTATCAAATTCCATTAAATTGTCAACGATGCATGAACAAAACAAACATACTCAAAGAGTAAAAATGTCAAAAATAGGGGTACAACAGTCAATATTGTGTTATCATCTTAATATCTCTACATAAACAACAAATGTAACAAAGAAGCACAAAAAGGCATACATTATTAGAAGGTTTCATTACTGGTTTAAAAATGCGCGTATGAAATTCGCACAGGTAGACATAAAAATAATTTTGTCGTATGACGGCATACATAAATGAAGACTTACGTAAAGTTTATATAACAAAAACAGACTTAACAATAAAAGTAATAATAATAAATAAAATAATGGTGTGCTTTAAAGTATGACGGGATACATAGAAAGGGTTAGAAGAACAATCATTCTGAGAGTATTGCATGGCATTGCATTGTCCCATACTGATTTAAATTAATTGCACTGGTACAAATTCAAACTTGGATCTATAAGTTGTCATGGTTACATGGTATAAACTTTAACAAATATCAAGTCAATATCTTCAAGGATGACGAAAAAAGTTTGGAAAACTAATTATTTGAGTGAATTTTCCAAGGACTATAAGTAACTCTGCACAAAATAATTAAACCTGAAAAAACTTGATCTGTAACTTATCAAGAACACTGTACCAAGTATTTAATTAATATCTTCAAACATGAAGAAAACTGATTTGCCAGACTGATGGACGAAGTGCAAACGACTTCTTCTGTAGAAGACTAAAAATTCAGAAAGGTTCCAGGGAACCCAGTGTCTCACATTCAGGAACTTTAACTGCAGAATGTATGTAATGTTAACTGGAACAAAAACTGAGTCCATATAAAGTAGGTACAGAAAACAGGATATTATTTTTACAAAATTTACTTCTGGATACTATCTTATGATCATAAACAAGCTTCTGTCCAAGTTGAGTAGAAATCTAGGATAGTTTTAGAAAGTTGTGAAAATTTCAAAAACTTTAACCAGAGTGAATATTTGTGGATGCTGCTGCCCTATTAAAAGGCTTGACAAAAATCAATAATTCAATGACTGGCAAACCAAAGGTTACATTGAAAACCTGGAGTTTACTATATCCCATACCAATGTGTTTACTCAAATCACAATGTACATGTATGTTATAATCATAGTAAAATCAAATGCTAAAATTAGAATAGCAACACTTTCACATGTAAATTATCAAAAATATTCAGCCATTGAACCATAATGACTAAAGGAACTGCATATTGCCTATGCAACCAACAAGCAATCAATCCCAATTATTTATACTACAATCAGCTGCTTTACTATACAGATAAAGCTATACGTTTAGCTTTATACATCAATGACCTCAACTAACCTATAAGCCCAACCTTCTTACCGGAACTACTGTATTTCATCAACAACCATGACAACATGTAGTAACAATGGTTTAACTTTTTATGAATTTAAACTTGATACGTCTTCAAATTGGTAATTTATATACCATGTTTATTAATTAAGTTCATTTTCCCTTTCTAATTCCTTAAAATGTCAATGTCCTACCGCTTGGACTACAATCATAAGGAAATATCCAAAAATGGTACCCCAAAAGGGAAATTCCAAACACTTTTTTTTTACAACAATATTTGTAACATATATATTTTATTTTTGTTATCGATTTGGGTATATACCTCACATTTCCCCCTTTTCTAAGCCTCGTACAAATAAATTTCATATTTCAATACACTATATGTATATTGTTTAATTGCAAGTAAATTGTATGAACAGTACTGACATTTCTGTAGCGGAAGTGTCTGAAAGACTGGAAATGTCTTTCTAATTTTCTTGTTCAGACTTTTACAGCAAAATGCATTTAGTGTGTAGGTAAAGGTAATATCTTTGACTAGCTTACTTGCTAGCTGAACTGTTATGCCATTATTAGGTTAGGTACATTACCCTCCTTTAAGAGTAGACTAATCCAACAGATAGCCAATCTATCAGTCTGTATGACTAGACTATTCCCAAAGGAGGGTAGTAAACCTTAACTTATAATGACTTCATGGTATAGATAGCAAGCAAGCTGGTCGAAGACATTACTTTTGCCTACACACTTGCTGCATTTTGTTGTGAAAGCTGTTCAGATCAAAAATTACTTTGTGTATTTTTTTTTTATCTAAATAGGTTTATCAGTGTCTTGTAATTGTACAGGTAACAGAAACTTGAAACAATTAATTTTCTTATAATTTATTATCATAAAAATAATCAACACCAAAATCTGAATGAAAATACAGGAAATAACAAGGAGAAAACAGGTGACAGGAAATATGGAATACTGTGTATTCATTGTTATTCTTGTGATACTAATTTTCATGGATTTCTTTAAATAGGTAAATCACTAATTTAAATGTTTAACGAAATGATAATTTACTGAAGGTTTGAATGCAGAATCAGTCAAAACCACTAAATCAAATATCCATGAAAATTACAATTTTTTTCACAATCCACAAAAAACTGGTATACACAAAAATAACTGAATACACAGTACTTGTAAAGCAAACATATATAAGAAATTAATTTAAAACTGTCATTTCAGTACATTTAATGTGTCTCTTAATAACCAGTACTTGAAACCTGAAAAAAAATTATACTGAAGCTTCAGAGTGTTTGCCACTTTGAGTTAAGCCGGCAAGAAAGTGCCAGGCTTTGTAAGAATCAGGCAATTGAGAAAAAAATCAAAACATGACAAAAACAAACCACCACCCTAACCTTCATATTCTGAATGTACCCTCATCCTCAGTTTGATATAGTAGGTAGGTCTTTCCTTCTGCATGTCCAGTAATTAAAAAATATCAAGATAAATTTTGATAGACTGATAAGTTACCTCCCCTTAATTGTTAATTTCCAGACCATGTTAACTAAATTTTATCTTGAATTACCAGAACAGGGAAAGGAAAAGAACGTTATACATTCTGAAATTAATTGAGGGTATAGTTTAGTGGTTTTGTTCGTCATGTTTTCACCTCTGTCTGATTCTTGGGCAGATTGGCACTTTAAAAAATAAAAATATTGGATCACTAAATTTAGTTAAAGGTTATCAAATCTTAACCCACTTCGAGATCTGTCTTTCAGGTATAAACATAAGATATACATTTTACAGTCAACAATTGTTTTTCTTCAAATACATAGAAATGTGCACAAATAAATCACAACATTTAATACACAAAACAGCACTATATAATGACAAATGAGTATTACACAATAAATAGATGTAAACATTTCAAACTTTTGTGTAAAGTATAATTTCTGTCAACCATGTGATCCCTCTGCACAGTGCACAGAAAAAAATGTATAGGAATACTTCGAAACCCTTTCCCACATCTTATAATAAAAATTTAACTTTGGAAAGGTATAAATAATAACGGAAAAATGGATTTCAATTCAATATTATGTAAAATGTAAACTTTCTGCAAACCATAAAATATGATAATAAAGCATTAAAACATTGATAGAAAGCACAACATTACTTTTTTTTTTATATCAATTGAATTAAAAAATAAAGATGAAAATTTAAAATTCAATTCTAATTCTTAACACTGGGAATAAAATTATTTATTATTACCAGGACTAAGAATAATTCAGCCATTTATCAAATAGGGTAGAAATTCTTAAAATGGTTAATATCAATCTTACTCTACATTATCATACAGAATAATCAATCAATTCAGAGTTATATATTTCGCACACCATTTAAAAATAAACTTGTTCAATGCACCATAACCCTAATGAAAATCACAGTTAAATGGTTTGCTTGTTAAATTGATTATACTAAATAATATATAAAGACACTTTTTAAAATAAAAGTCTTTAATTTTTAAATGTTTTCCCGATTGATATTAAATATTCAGAAAAATTCTGTGGTGTTTGTTTTTTGCAACAGGATACGTTTTACAAAATTTATAACTTGTTTTGTAAATGTATTATCATTACTTTTACACAGATTAACTGAATCTCAATTATCAATCTCAATATATATTTTGTCCATTTGGTAAAAAATCACATGAAAAAAGATTTGCAAAAATTTGTGTATTTACAGTTGAAGAAGTATAAGCCGGGTCAATAGGTAAAGGTCAAAAGGTCATATCAAAAACTCTGTAAATATGATTGTTACTTGACATGGTTATAGATATGGAGAAGAAAAAAAAGAATGAAAATATTCATAGTCACGTAAACTATTCATTGTCACACAATGTCAAAACAGAAATAACAATCAATGATAACACAGTAGTAAATAAACCTTTATATAGATATAAATTTGTATTGTCCCCACTAACACTTAAAACAATTTATTACAATATCTATACAATGTGTATTTGTTCATTAATGAATATTTCTGTCATACATATCATCTCATAACATTCATTCATAATATTCTCAACATTGAAAAAAAAAACATACCTAAATTAGAACGGATACAACAGTATCATGTTTGATTCCGTAGATTCATTATTTTTCATGGGTACAATTTTTCGTGGACTTTGAGGATGTAAAAGAACCAAGTACACATACAAATTTACTATATGCTTGTATGCAGACTCTGGCAAAACTATGATCAAATCATATAAATAGAAAATACAACTTTTCCTCAATCCAAGAAAATTGGAAACCCTTAAATAAATGAATCCAGAGTACATGATATGATATACAATGACTTTCTCCCCACCCCCTGTTCTTTAAAAGCTTCATGTATGTCATGGTAATGTGGATTCTATATTGCCTAAAGGTGATAATATATGAAATGATTTACTTTCAAGTTCTGAACATGATCCTGTAATTTCTTGAAACAGGATGGTATTTCAAAATCTGTGAAACATTTGAATATCATTACTGCTCTCCCCACAAGTTCACAAACATACATGGTTGAAATACCATCCTGTTTCTAGAAATTACTAAAATACATCTGATATCTTAGGATCTATGATGATTAAAGAACAGAGATCTTGAAAAGTGGTTTGTTAGAATGTTTAAACCACCAAACTTGGCAAAGAACAGACATAATTGTGGTATTTTGCCATAGAAATAATTGTGAGGACCAGCAAACTTTCTTAAAGGACCACCTCAAAAAATAACTAGGACAGAAAATTTTGTATGAGATCTGATGACTGTTTTTGTAGCTATTTACACCCATTTTAGATTTAAAATTAAACATTTATTTACTTTGGAATGTTCAATCACCAAAACACATATTTTATCACAGTATATAACATTTCCTATATACCAGGCTCAGCAATTGGCCCAAACACTGGTTCCCTTCCATAGCTAGAATTGCTGAAGTTAACTTGGATCCAGTATGGGTCATTAGCTGTATCTTTAACGAATCTTTTCCTGAGCTGATCTGTTAACAGGTCTATAAATACTTTCCATGGCAGACAACTCTCAATTTAAATGTAGTTTCACAATCAAAGAAAACAACTGCATTTTACATCGGCAGTAAATGGTCATCCCGGTCATCTTCTTCCTGTAGTTGGTCATCACCTAAACCTTTGTATGGTTTAGATTCTGATCTGATTCCAGTACGACATAAATAATTACAACCATCCTGTAAATTAAAAGGAGAAAACAATCAGAAAACTATTTACACATACCATGCATTTCAAAAGATTGTTTTCACATACTGGGTTCATATTTTAAAAACCTATATTATATAAAAAAGAAGATGTGGTATGATTGCCAACTCTCCACAAGAGACCAAATAAGAAAGAAATTATTATTGAGTTGACACTTCTGTGTCAGGGCCACAGTAGCCAGGGAGTTTAAATAATAACTGTCTGTTCTAGATCTGGAGTCATTATCATTAGTGGGATACCAATTTACACAGATTGTGTGGTTAAAGAGTTACAAATTATTTAAATGTTAAACATCAAAATCATTACTGAAAGAAGATGATACTTCCTGCTAACTGATTTTTTTTAGTTTCTGATGTAAAATGCACTAGACAATTTCTGATAGTAAAACTGTTGTTTCTTTTTTGAAAATGAGAATAGTTTGAAAAAAGCCTCCTTACCCCCAAAACATTTCAAATAAATTGCTTCGCTGAGCGCATCTGAATACAACCACATAGGTCCAACCCTGAACAGTTTGGGCTAAAATGGACACAATATTCACGCTTGATACAGGTCTGAATTTGGATTATAATTTACTATTTGACACATAATAGGTTTCTGTAAGAATTTAGAATTGGTTAATATGATTTGAATTTATATTCAATGTTTTGCTTTTGTGCAAAACACTATGCTGTTGTGAATTTAGTAACTGTTACTTATAAAAATAAATTGACAGCTAATTGTCTGAAGACAATACAACATTTTTATACCATTATTTACAAGTAGTGTAAGGAGGGTAAATCTAAACATACACATTTTACTTTGAATGTGTTTGGATTACCTCCCTTACACTTCTTTAAAAATTGTCTAAAAATGTTTTGCGGTCATATTAAAATGCCTCTGAAGATAACATTTTTTGAATGTTCTATTGTTTGTAGAGATATTAACAAAACTACATACAGCTTGTAAGTTGCCAAAGTCCTGCCAGAAACTGTAGTTAGGTATCTGTTCCTTTCCTTTAGCTCCAAGAACAAGTCTGTTATACAGAAATCCTAAGAGGATGTACAGGCACACAACAACAATGAATCTGTAAATAAAAATATATCTCCAAGTGCAGGAACACCACCACAAAATGATTATGTAAACAATGAGTTTATAGTACAATTCTGTTATACAGAAATCCTAAGAGGATATACACTGTTGCCTTCCCTTAACTGCTCTTGAAGGATTTTAGGAAAATGGTAGAAAAAGTCATGAAGTAAATGCGACGAAAGCAAAAGTAAAACAAGCTCATTGAGGCTACGAGTGTGAGCATACTCAGTAATGTGATTTTGACCATCTTTTTTGAAAAAGTGCACCAACTTTTAAGAAATCTCAAAATTAGGTGAAAAAATTTCCAGATCCTTGTCTCCTAGTGCAGGAACACGACCACAAAATAATTATGTAAACAAAGAGTTTAACGTACCAGTCTGTTATACAGAAGTCCTAAGACACACAACCACTTTCTGTACAGATTTGTACAGACACACAACCACTTTCTGTACAGATTTGTCAATCACAAATAGGTCAACAGATGTTTTAATATTCAGTTGTACAAGGTAGATTTCTATCCAAACAGCTCATATATTGAAAAATTTAAAGTATTCACAAACCATGATGAGATAATAGATCTAACTATATTTTTTTGCATGTAAATATCAACTAATAGGTAAATCTACTGTTTTATATAAACTGTTACCTACATAACTAATATGGAGCCAACACCAGTGATTTTGCTAGTGCTCGTCATTTTCGTAATTTACGAAAGGGTTTTTCGCATTGACGAAAGTATTTTAAATCAATTTCGTCAATTAAATTTTCAAAGTGTAAAAATATTTTCGCATTAAAATACTATAAATCTACCTGTCTTTATGATTTTGACAAGTTTATGACCCAAAGGTAATTAACATTTTCAACAGGTGTTACAAGTTGTGATTACAACTAATCTGCTTATTGCCATCCGATGGGTTACTAATCTGTTAATTATTAATAAACCTCACAATTGACCATCATAATTATTTCCCCAGGAAAATCAATCAATCAGTCGGAGTATAGTTCGTCATGTGTTCAAAATTGTAACACCCCCCCCCCCCCCCCCCGGACAGTTCGCATTTAAAGCATTTCTATGACTATTTATAGACATTAAAAACGTTAAAATGAAATCGTTCAGAATCAATTAAACGAGAAAGACAAATATATATCTCTTACTAAAGGAATTTAGTCAAAAACTGATAATTTCATGATGAATCCTGACTCGTTTTTCATTTATTATTTACGTGTCACTTCCCGTTTTCGTTTCATTTTAGAATCGAAAGTAGTTAATGTGATCTATTCTTGTTTGTTTACAGCCTCCTTTCAGTTATTAAAATTGTTCCAAAAAGGATTTTATACAGTTCCAACTTAATAGAAATGATTTCCAAATATCTATTTAGACGTTTTATAAGGCATGTAAGGATAATGATTATGCAGTGATATAATCGTTGCAAGTTAATTTCTGCTGTGATTCCTTAATTTTTTATTTTTTTTTTAAATGAATCCAACTTTTGTTGATCAGGAATGTCCCCTGGAACAAACTGAAGAGAAATTCTGAATTAAGTTTCTGGATCCCATGTCAGAATCTTTCAAAATAAGGGTCAATACAGTCAAATCATACAATACTGACTGCCAATCATGCCTAAGTCCTTTAAAATCTGACAAAGTCAAAGATGAAGCTAGTAATATACATCCTTACTGTTACACAAAACAAGGTTGATTTTAATAATGCGCAAACGTGACTAAAGCCCCCAAAATCCTAGCTTAAACCTTGGCCAACAGTGAGACCTATTGTTATTGGTTGTTCTCAATTTACTGGTATATAACTGGTACTTACATGATAACTAATATGGAGCCAACACTGAGACTAATAGTTATTGGTGGTTCTTTTATACAAATGTCAGGTGTGGATATCTCAAACAAGTAATAACAATCCTGTGATTTGTCAGTCTCTTCTTCAAAGATTTTAACAGTTTCTTCCTTAAAATATAAAGTAACAAAATGAAACTACAAATAGTTCAAAGGCAATAACTCCCGACATGAGTCAACTGATGTTTAAGACAATATGTTCTTTTTGAAGACCTTGTACTGCTGATCATTATTGTGTTCATAGTACTAATCTTTGTCTATCTATTATACTTTAAGGAGTAATAATTTCCACAAAAAACTTCAAATGTGCAGTGAATCCCAAAAACAAAGAAATATATATGAGCATCCTTTGTCCAGGTAATTTGCTAACCTATCAAAATAAGGAATACACTTCTAATTTCTTCTTTGTAATATGTAAACAGTGATCCACGTGGTAATTATTAAATTCTATAAAACTCAAAAATTTTACTTTAAAAATTATGATACAGATTTTGATAAATAAACAGGTTTATATAACATAGACACAGTACAGAAGAGCTACTTGTGACGCCATTATCATACTCATGTTAAAACAGATTTGACATTATTAAAGAGGGGAGATAACTTACTCCAGATTTGACATCATTAAAGAGGGGAGATAACTTACTCAAGTTTGACATTATCTAAGAGGGGAGACACCTTACTCCAGATTTGACTGTATTAAAGAGGGGAGATAACTACTCCAGATTTGACATCATTAAAAAGGGGAGACAACTTCCTCCAGATTTGACATTATTAAAGAGGGGAGATAGCTACTCCAGATTTGACATCATTAAAGAGGGGAGATAACTTACTCAAGTTTGACATCATTAAAGAGGGGAGATAACTACTCCAGATTTGACATCATTAAAGAGGGGAGATAACTAACTCCAAATTTGACATTATTAAAGAGGGGAGATAACTACTCCAGATTTGACATCATTTAAGAGGGGAGACAACTTACTCAATATTTGACATCATTAAAGAGGGGAGACAACTTACTCCAGATTTGACATTATTAAAGAGGGTAGACAACTAACTCCAGATTTGACATCATAAAAGTGGACAACTTACTCCAGATTTGACATCATTAAAGTGGACAACTTACTCCAGATTTGACAGTATTAATGAGGGAAGATAACTTACTCTAGATTTGACATCATAAAACATTATTAAAGAGGGGAGATAACTTACTCCAAATTTGACATTACTAAAGAGGGGAGATAACTTACTCAAGATTTGACATTATTTAAGAGGGGAGACAACTTACTCCAGATTTGACATTATATTAAAGAGGGGAGACAACTAATCCAGATTTGACATTATTAAAGAGGGGAGATAACTTACTCCTGATTTGACATTATTAAAGAGGGGAGATAACTTACTCAAGATTTGACATTATTTAAGAGGGGAGACAACTTACTCCAGATTTGACATTATATTAAAGAGGGGAGACAACTAATCCAGATTTGACATTATTAAAGAGGGGAGACAACTTACTCCAGATTTGACACTACTATCACAAGTGATCATTATCCTGGCTTTCCTTGGTTCTTTCCCACAATGGGTACTATATGGCTTTCCATCTAAATATTCTAATATAACCCAGTCAGCTGAAATAAAACATTAACAATCATTAAATATCTTGTGTGAAAACATTTTTTTTCTCAGGAATTAGGGATGTATGGGTTTTCCCAATGTCTTAAGCTGTATAGTAGCCTTGATTTGTTTATATTTTGAATTTTACTCTCTAATGGTTTTTATAATACCATAAATCTGATTATTTTTAATAAAAATAGTTAAATAATCATTTAAACTAACTCCTGGTTTATAATTGTTTATCTATTCTTAAAATGAACAGTGTGAGTCGTGCGTGTTCTTACTTTAAAGATGCCACATATACGTAATACCAGCTTACCTCCCTTTGATAGATTTCATTGGTCAAATAGGATAATAATTTTGCTTACAAATATAATTCAAATTGACCAATCAGAAATGGTGTTTAATAGTGTTGGATAATCGGTTGGTAATTTCAACCGATTATCTATTACAATCGGTTGATAGCAACCGACTATCGGTTATAATCGTATCGTACCTTGCCCATTTTTTTTTAATGAAATCATGCATTTAGTCTCATTGTACATGTCTAATGTGTATATTCCATCTTATTGCAGAGTTTATATATTCATATTTGATCTTTTGCTTCCTTTTCATATTCTGGCGTACTAAATTATAATCCTAGTACCTTTGATAGCTATTTATTTAGCAATTAAAACAATGAATTGATAAGAATCAAGATTCATATTGAACATATTTTATCTCATAGTTACAACATTAATTACCAACAGTGACACTAACATTTCTAAATTTCAATGGTGTAACTCACAAAACAATTTCAATAAAATAGCTGTATAAATATTTGAATGCTTCTAAATAAGAAAAGATATATAAAGTTTTTAACTTTAAGAAATTTGAGATTAACAGAAAAAAATAAAACAATACATTTGCATTATAATACATGTATATACAGTAAACAAAGGGGATTAAGCCAATGTCTGTTAATTCATGTAGAATGCTTTTTTTTCATTTTAGTGATCATTAAATTTTCTTTCAATTGTGTAATTCGTGCGTCTGAACTTATAATTGCAAGAATGCAGAATTATTACATAGTTGAACCGTATCCGATTTGTGATTCTTATATTTTTCAATATGGCGGACAAATTTCGGAAAATTTACAAAAATAAACGATGTTTGGCAAGCAATTTGGAAAGGAATATGACGTTTTTGATGCTACAAATGGATAAAACATTAATAAAAGGCAATTTGCAACACGTTCTAATGAAGCAAAGAAATTATTTTGCCTAAAATCATAATGATTTTATGTACACTTTCAAATAACAAGTACCGGTATTGAAAGAAAGTATTTCATACAAAGTTATTAATTTTAAATAACATTCCATCAATCTGCAAATGTTTATAGTCAATGCATTTGTCACGTTTATAAAGAAGGAAATTGGTTATGTCTTTAATTATAGGATGTTTGACTATTGTCACCGATCCTGATAATTTTTGTAATTATTTGTTTGACTGCGCATATTAAATGCAAATCACAAACAGACCGGAAATTGATAAGCTAAAAGTTCAGAAACTTTAACGACAATCGATTAAACAAAATCGCAATTGATTATCGACATTGCCAGGCCCAACCAACTGATTTCCTACTTATTCCGATCATCGGAACAACACTGGTGTTTAATTATCATGGAGATTATGATTAGGCAGAGAATGTGAAAAATAATTAATGAGAAGCGAAGTTGAATTTCTGAATCAACATTCTATGTAGCACATTGTAGGGCTGCTGTCTAATTTATAGTAAAATAGTTCATACATGTAGTATAACATACTTCCTTCAATAAGCTGGGAGTTATTATAACAGCCAATGACCCAATGTCTAGGATCTTTATCTTTTATTTCATTTTGTACAACTCCAACATTTTCCCCAAACTTTTTTTCAGGGTCAGCATTTACACATATTCCAATATTATAGCTGTACTGGCCTCCATTGTCTGTTGTCTTAAATCTGAAGAACAAGATTAAAACAATTACAGTCATGTGCTACATGTAGATGATCATATGGTCAATGAATTCACAAATCTGGAAATAACTGATAATTTTTGTGTCATGATGATCTTTCATTATAAAATTGGTGCCAGGTACGTGTAGCCTCATGACAAAGGCCAATTTGGCTTCGCGTACCATCAACTGATTTTATAATAAATTGTCATATGATCATGATGATCGGGAATGAAATGTGAAAGATAACACTTATTTATTCAAATTCAGTATAATTTTATCTTTTAACCTGCATTTTTAATATTCGTGTATCTTTCATGTTTGAGGGGGGATATGACCTTAATTGGGACTCTGGGATCAGATATTGTTTTTTTTAATTTTCATAATAACATATTCTTTCATATTTCAGTCTATATTTTAAGCTACTTTAGAATTTCACACTTTTCACATGCAGTACTTGAACGGTGCATGGTGTGCATTACCAAGGTGATGATGCAAGCACAGGAAGTGTCAACAATGTCAATGTTGTTTTATAATTGACATCCTTGAGTAAGTTGAAAGTTTCCATTAAAAGGACTATACTGCCCTTTTCTATAATATCTCTAGAATGGCTGCTAGGGTCATTGCTGGAAAATGCAGAGGAAAAGTTTTAATATACACCGGTTTCAAATACCAGAAAAACCGACAGAGAATTCATGCTATATTCTGGCGATGTTGGAGGAAAAAGTGCAGGGCCAATCTACAAACAAATGTATTCAACATAGATGGTCAAGCACCTAATATTGCTATTTTGCAGGCTTGTCCACATACACGTGAAGAAGACGATCTGGTTATTGGAAATGATACAACATTAGAAACTTTGCGGAGTGCAATTCAACAAGACCCAAGCGTCCCAATAAAGCGGGTATATAAACAACTTTTCTAGAAATGTGGCACAAGAGGCGGAGATCGAAAACATATTCCTGAATTTCAGAGTTAGTTCCATAGTGACACGCACTCGACTACGTCTGCTTCTGCAAGATAATGAGTAAAATCAACGAACTGATTATACTGCCATGGTTTGGTGCGCATATAAGACCACCCCCTCCTCCCAAAATTTAGAAAAATTCAGCTTTATCATAGAGGTTTTAAAGGCCTCCACTGACGGTGCTGATACGACCCCAGGAGGAAGAGCGTTACAATCCCGGATGGTTCTTGGGAAGAATGAGTGTTTTCAATAATCACAGGATGCTGATGGTACTTGGATGGATTTATCATGCATGTTTCGTGTCAGTCTTTTCTGTGGTATTAGTTGACCTTCCTTTGATATGGTCACTTTGTTGTTTTCTATTTTGTAAAACATTGTGAGTCTCGCTTCTTTCCTACTTTGTTCTAAGGATGTCCATTTGAGAAGTTGTAGCATCAGGTTAACGCTGGAGTGGTTATGGTGTTTGTTAGACACTCCTCTTCTTTGTACTATCTCAATTCTGTCAGTCTCTGTCTGAAGGTATGGATCCTATACTGGACTAGCATATTCTACTATTGGACGTACCAATGTTTTATAGGCATTCTCCTTCACTGTAGTTGATCCTATATTTAACTAGCTTACATACATGTACCCACAGTACCTCATGATAATGACGAAGTTTCTATCCATGGGCATTGGAAAAGGACATGATTGGAAGATAGATTTCTGTTGTATAAAAACTTAGCAAAATATGGAACCATATACTTGGCAGCAATGGTCCTTGGTTGGTCCTGTTGAAATGAGTCCAAGAGGGCTGCCACAGTGAACTTAGTAATATTGGACCCTTTAGGAAATAACTTAAAGATTTTGTCGTCTGAAATCAAAGAGCCAATTTTAACTCTGCCTTAAAATGATGTCTTGAACATCTAAGAAACAACCATCTTAAAAATGAAATAGTGCAGCACTAGTCAGTCAAATGAGTACTGTGAATACGTGAAAACCATGTGTGACCAGAACTGACTTATAGAGGCCTAAAAAACCTCACAAGTGACCGGAAGTCATGTTCAGCTTTTCCACTAGTCATGCTAGTTGTTAGGTACGATCTTTTTACTTTTAAATCAGTTCATGATACTTTCATCATATATATATGCATGCAGTACTCAAATCCGGTACATGACTCCCGACTCACATACATAGTAGAAATACCATTAAACTGTCGGACTATCAAACTGTCAGACTATTGAACTGTCAGACCATCAAAACTGTCGGACTATCACTACGGCCCCAATTGTAACAGATCAGCTGAATTATTTGATAAATGACTAACCAACAATGTTTGTGCTTCCCTGGTCGGGAGGATATTACAAATTAATGTAAAATGCAGTTACAAAAATAATTATGTATATGAAATCATAAACAAGTAATGGATTTTAACATACACTTTTCCCAGCAATGGTTGAAGCCTCTTGTGCATCTCAGATTGTGCTGTTTTATGGTTTATGAATGTACATAATGGGGCCGATTTTTGACCGTTTACTATTTTTAATATGAAAGTGAATAGAAAGATGAACAAAGAATTTTGAGGTTGTAGATATTTCATGCTTTAGCTTGTATTGTTTTCCGGGTCCTTCATGTGACACGGTGACAGGATATATTTCTGGTTCCCTGGGCGAATTGGGAAACCAGTGAACAACAAAAATAAAGAGCGTTGGATCCGGTCATAATTAATTGATATGTACTTTGTTTAACTTATCTTTTTATATACTTTTATATTATGTTTAAAATAATAATGTAATTGTTCTGCTCTTTTTGGGCGCCCTGATTGACAAATAAAATATTTGTTTGTTTTGTTTTGTTTTGTTTTGTTTTGACAATTTTTGACAATTTTTGACCAGCTATGGTGTAATGAAGAAAGCAAGGCAGAATTTCTTATATTTTATAGTTTTAGCATATAAAAATGTCAGCAGAAAATATCGTAACATGAGGCATCTATATACGAAATCATGAATCATCCAGGTCTTCATACTTCTAAAATATAAAGCTTTTAAGAAGTTAGCTAACGCCGCCGCCGCCGGATCACTATCCCTATGTCGAGCTTTCTGCTACAAATGTCGCAGTCTCGACAAAAACTAAATTGATTGTTTTGTTCAATCATTAATTAAAGTGATAAAGTGAAATAATAATTCGCTTTTAAGAGCCAGTTTCAGCTGTTTGGTTAAATTTTGTCAAAATAAGCTAAGTAACATCGCTGATGAATTATTTGACCTTATTGAATCTGTATGCATGTAACCTCCGATTAAAAACCTTAGCTAGAGATAATATGCATGAATTAGGCGTGTTTAGTTACCAAAAGGAAAAGAATATCAACATCAGTGAAGGGAAATAAAGGTAAAACATTTGATTGACCACAATAACCCATTCTTGTTCAGATAAAAAACGATGATTAACATAATACTTTTAACCTATACTAGAAAATCAAACTAGACCTAGAAACGCACGACTTCGCTATCTATTTAATTGAATCTATATAGATGTTTATATCGGGTTATAATACCGTCGGCAAGTCTTCGGATGTCACATAGATGGTTTATTAGATGATGTCTAGACTAAACGTCAGCACCACCTGTTTTTCACCAGCCAATAACAACAACATCACCTGTTTTTTTTTATCTGCTATGTACAACGGAACCAGCTGTTTTTCACTAGTAATTCACAACAACACCACCTGTTTTTCACTAGCCATTAACAACAGCACCACCTGTTTTTCACTAGCCATTAACAACAGCACCACCTGTTTTTTCTCTAGCCATTAACAACAGCACCATCTATTTTTCACCAGTCAATAACAACGGTACCACCTGTTTTTCACCAGTCAATAACAACAGTACCAACTGTTTTCACCAGCCAACAACAATACCACCTGTTTTTCATCAGCCATTAACAACAGTATCACCTGTTTTTTCACTAGCCATTAACAACAGCACCATCTATTTTTCACCAGTCAATAACAACGGTACCACCTGTTTTTTACCAGCCATTAACAACAGCATCACCTATTTTTTACCAGCCATTAACAACAGTACTATCTGTTTTTCACCAGTCATTAACAACGATACAACCTGTTTTTAACCAGCCATCGATAACAGTACCAACTGTTTTCCACCAGCCCATAACAACAGTACGACCTGTTTTTTACCAGCCATTAACAACAGTACCAGCTGTTGTTCGCCAGCCAATAACAACAGCACCAGCTGTTTTTCACCAGCCATATTTAACAGCACCACCTGTTTTTTACCATCCATTAACGGTACAACCTGTTTTTCACCACCTGTTTTTCTCCAACCAGTGACACCAGTACCATCTGTTTTTAACCAGCCATCGATAACAGTACCAACTGTTTTCCACCAGCCCATAACAACAGTACGACCTGTTTTTTTTACCAGCCATTAACAACAGTACTAGCTGTTGTTCACCAGCCATTAACAACAGCATCAGCTGTTTTTCACCAGCCATTTTTAACAGCACCACCTGCTTTTTACCATCCATTAACAACGGTACAACCTTTTTTTCACCATGCAATAAGAACGGCACCACCTGTTTTTCACCAGCCATTAACAACAGTACCTCCTGTTTATCATCAGCCATTTACAGCGTCAACACCGAGACTACGCCATTAAACTACATCACAATTTGACTATATGGTGCATCGTCATGATGTGTCGCAACCAATACACATATTAGCAGGAAATTATCAAACATTGGCCAATGTGAAAAGTCAACAATATGGAAATGTTTTTTTCCAACCACAGGAAATTCGAAACTTATATTCATACAGTCAACAAAGTAGTCATCAGCAAGCAAATCAGACTGGAATCAATCAAAATCAGCGATTGTCAGCAACCACACACAACAAACTTACATTTTTGAAAAAGGCATCATACACTAAGCAATCAGAAACATGAACAGAATCACAAGGGACATAAAAGAAGCATATCTTAAGTACGACAAGATATTGTTGGCAAGTCGCCAATATTTGAAAAGGCCAAACTGCAGACTGGCAACTTAGATACATGAACCACTACTGTACTAAAAGATAGAGAATGAAATTGAGAATGGAGATGGGGAACGTACTACCAATTGGTCATCCGCACACGCGAGAAAATTACGCGCCCGAAGGCGGGCTTCAGCTGGACCCTAAAAAAAATGTGTACGGACGTCACACTAATCTCACAGGGCTCCAAGTCATATTGTGTGGTGACATGAACGCTCACCTCTTTAGGGACGATAGACTAAGAGAACACACTTAAAGAGATTTGTAGAGAAATAGTGACTAATGTTTCACAGACAATATTCTAAAGTACCAACATTCTATCAGCATAAAGGAATCATGTCTTCAAAGATTGATTATATCATACACATAGATTGTGGTGTCAACATTAAGTATACAGTTAAGACAGAAGATCGAAATCCTTTGAATGTGTCCGATCATACGCTTTTAATATGCATTATACCTGGGATAATAAAAGACACATACAGAAGTCCTGGTAAAATAAAAAATATTAAAAGGCTAAAATGGGCAAGATGCTATCAGAAGAAATATCAGGAGGCAATCAGAGAATCAGTGGCCAATATAGATATTGTCATCCATTTTAGTGTTTCTTTGTTACATAATTGTTTTTTTTTTGTGTGATTAATATTATAACACAATAGTGACTGTTGTATTTCTGACATTTTTAGTCCTGTCATGTAATATTGTCTTTTTAATGTTATATTTAACATTGTCATAAAAGCGGGAGGTTTGGCATACCCACAAAACCAGGTTCAACCCACCATTTTTTTTCTTAAAATGTCCTGTACAAAGTCAGGAAAATTGCCATTGTTATATTATAGTTCGTTTCTGTGTGTGTTACATTTAAATGTTGTGTTTCCGTTGTGTCGTAGTTTCTCCTCTTATTTTGATGCGTTTCCCACAGTTTTAGTTTGTAACTCGGATTTTTTTTTATCGATTTATGAATTTTGAACAGCGGTATACTACTGTTGCCTTTATTTACCTATTATGTATTACAGTGTTTGTTTTGTTCACAAATCGTTGTCAATATTGTAGATTTTGATGCGACTGTCATACAAGTGAGAGGTCTAGCAGGTTCTACATAAGAAACTGCCTGTACCGAGTCAGGAATATGACAGTTGTTATCCGTTCGTTTGATCTGTTTGAACTTTTAATTTTGCCATTTGATTAGAGGCTTTTCATTGGAGTTCAGTATTTTCGTGATTTTACTTTTTTCTTGTGAAATCTCTAAACTAGTAGATCTATGTTATACCACAAACATGAGGTGCAAAATTTCGTACACCATTTCCGGATTTCGACAATTAATGTCTCTTGAGTGATTTTAGGGATCAAAACGGTTTTTGGAAGGCCATATAATTTACCTCAATTTAGGATAGACCTTTGAATTTTTAAAGAGTCGAGATAGAATGAACGGATTATATTGTCCGGTAGGGGGAATATAATGCAAGCCCAAACGAAAAAATAAAACCAAGTCAAAATTGAAAACAACGTTCAAACCTATGATTGCGTTGAATAAAAACCGCAATTTTTATACATGTGGAGGTAAAACAAATTTCGTTCTAGAGGGGTCTCAATACAGCACAAACAACATTTTCCAAAATAACAAAAAAGTGAAAAAGTATATTTTAACAAAACGCATTTGACTAACAGGTTGTTGTCAGTTTGTTTTAGATTTATGAGGTTGACTGTCCCTTTGGTATCTTTCGTCCCTCTTTTTGAACAACTGATGTTCTTAAACCCTGCTGATTGCCATTTACGATTGCCAAATAAATTGATCACAAGATGTAACAAAATGGATCTTATAATCAATTTTAATACCAAACAGAAAGCAATTAACTTGTGGCAAAGATGTTATACCACAAACATGAGGTGCAAAATTTATATTTCTGTGTGACATGTTTTAGACTGAAACCATAAAAAAAAATCCAAGAGCGACGGTGTTCTTTCAAAACAAAAGAAAAATATCTCGAGAATAAAACAACATTATATGAACTTGATATAGCAAAATCATAAAAACATTGCTAATACTATCATATTTTTTTTTAATTTTTAAATTGCCCACATAAAATCATGTGACGTTTACCGTAAGATAAATTAAGATTAATATTTAGATTAGTATACTGTATTTATCGTACAAAAAGTCTGCGGCATAAATCAGAATACTGGTTAGCCAATTTGGTGACCAAGTTCATCTTTTAGCCGCTTTGCTGCCTAAAATGTTGTAACATATTTTTTTAACCTCAACATGTAATGCTTAAAACTGTTCGGGACTTGAATTGTTTGTTTCTTTCTTATTTCCTTACTTTTCTTTGTTAACATGAAACCTTCATATATAAAACCCTATTCTCCTGCCTGCGAATCCATGTTGTATTTTGAAAACGTCATATTATGCAAACGTCATACACAAAACCATCGCACTTCAGCGAAAGGACCATCGTACTTCGGCCTGGACCATCGCACTTCAGCGTCCCCATCGCACCTCCGAGTCCTACATATATATTTGAAACGAGAACACAAAAATATATATTTTATCACAAAGATCGATTACCAGGTGAAACTTCTGATCTGTGTTTTTAAAGAATAGGTACAAATATATGTGTAATGTCGATAATGTTGATATACATCTATATTTGTGTACTCTTCATTCCAAAATACAGTACTTACAATAAAATTTCTTGTGAATTTATGTGTTTTTTTCCTCTCCTCTTCAAAACTGTCTTTTTGTGAATTTATTTAGCAACAAATTAAACTATTCATATTTCAATACCATACAATATTATATGTCTCTGTTTCAATTAAGGGAAATAGACAATGTGCAATGTGTTTACCCCCCCCCCTTTTTTTTCCATCGTTCCAGGAGAAGTGATTTGACATTTTCTTACAATTCATCATTAATAAAATGCTATTTTATTTTCATAAGATGTACTTTGTAACATAATCTGGGACTTTCACATTTTTCTAAAAGTCCAAGTATATATACAGTTATATTTTTTTTGTATTTTTCTTGTTTCAATTACTATATGTACATGTATGAGGTTAAAAATACGTCACCATTTATAAGGATATGAAGATGCTTTACAGATATTAGAATTATGTGCAAAAAGGTAAGCCTGGAAGCGAGGCCAAAAAATATAGATAAAAAATATAGAGGTGATGTTGTTGGTTGTTTAACGTCCAGTAGCAGATATTTGATGCAAGCTTATGACGAATATAATAAAGATCAATTGGTAGGAAAATTAAGTATAAAGTGAAATAGTGTAGTATAGAAATATAGAAACTATGATCTAACCCCCCCCCCCCCCCCGAAAATAACCCCACTCACACTCGCATTTAAACATTTCCAAAAAAAAATAATTTTGGTTTCATGGTGCCCCCCAGACATCAAGGTTCTGGATCCGCCCCTGCGATGTGTAATCAAGCATGTCGAGTAAGTGAGGAATGATACTTTATGATTAGGAAACAACTGATTATCCGATGGATACATTCTATGGGTAATTAAAGCAAAAAACAACAACAAAATACTTATAACATTTGAAAAAAGTTTAATATATAAACATTCTATTACATCACTACCATTTCATACAAAAAATATCTTTATTTGAATAGAAACACCAAATATGATGGAGTGTAATTTATAACACGAACAACACGACGGGTGCCACATGTCAGGAGCATGATCTGCTTACCCTTCCGGAGCACCTGAGATCATCCCAGTTTTTGGTGGGGTTCATGTTGCTCAGTCTTAAGTTTTCTTGGTTGTGTCATGTGTTCTATTGTTTGTCTGTTTGTCTTTTTTATTTTTAGCCATGGCGTTGTCAGTTTATTTTCGATTTATGAGTTTTACTGTACCTCTGGTATCTTTCGTCCCCTTTTGAAATAAGTATTATGAAGAAAATCTTTATAAGAATAAAAAATTAATAGAAACACCAATTGTAATATGAAATAATAAAGATCTTTTTTACATCATCAATATAGAAAATGATAAAATAATAAGTATTCTATAAAAAAAAACCAATATAATTCAAGAGCGGGAGGAATATATATATATACATTCTTTTTTTTTTCTTTTTTTGTAAATTAATGTAGTAATACAAGTGTAAAGAATAGGCTAACAACACATTGATATAAGAATAAGGAGATGTGGTATGATTTTCAATTAGTCAAATATATGACCACATAACGTGAATGTTAGAAACTATAAAGGACTTCAACAATGAGCAAAGCCTCCCCCCCCCCCGAAAAAAATGGGAAACAACTCAAACTTGAAAACCAACGGCATCATTTATAATACAAAATATAAACGAAAACAAGTATAACGGACATTAAACATTGTGGTATATGCACACTTTGTGAACCAGAGAACACATGGTAATATGGTTCTTTAATACAAATGTAAGGAGTTGATATCTCAAACAGGTAATAACAATCCTGTGTTCTGTCAGTTTCTTCTCGGATGATTTTAACTGTTTCTTCCTTAAAATATAAAATTTAAAAAAACTTGAGTTAGAAAATTAGTTCTTTTTTAGCGCCTATGTATATCATCTAATAAAAACTATGATAATTTTGTATTTATTGTTACATTTTTTCGCAATAACATAAGTCTTTTACTTTAGCGTAAATACAAAATTTAATCCTGGTATCTATGATGAGTGTATTTACAACCACTGGGTCGATGCCACTGCTGGTGGAGTTTTAATTTCCCCAAGGGTATAACCGGCCAAGTAGTCAGCACTTCTATGCTGTCATGAATTATCATTGATTTGGTCATATTTATAAGTTAACTGTTTACAAAACACTTGAAAACTTTTGCTATTAAAAATTTCTTTTAACAATAATGTATTCATGTTTTTTTCTTCAAGATAATAAGGAAAGACAGATATAAGCTACGATGACAGCTCATAAAAATTAAAAAAATAATATTCAAGCCTTTAAATAAAGGCAACAGTAGTATACCGCTGTTCAAACTCGTAAATCGATGGACAAAAATCAAAATCGGGGTAACAAACTAAAACTGAGTGAAACCCATTAAATATAAGAGGAGAACAACGACACAACATTAAAATGTAACACACACAGAAACGGACTTAGCATTAGACAAAATCCGACGAGAATAACAATTATAGTAACATCAAAACCAAATACATGAATTTGGGATAGAAAAGTACCGTGACACGTAAAAATTATGAAACATTTCTTGAAAAATACTTAGGTTTATGTAACCTGGACACGTTAGTACAGACGATCTACTTGTAACGTCACTATGGTGTCATAAACCTGTTAAAATTGTTGTACAATGAATTTGACCTTATTTGCCATTTTTATAAATAGTTGTTTGAGCAATAAAACATAAATCAAGCCCGAACCCAAACAGATAGTTAATACAAACATTATTAAAGCTAAGCAAGATAACTTACTCCAGGTTTGACATTTCTATCACATTTGATCATTATCTTTGCTTTCCTTGATTCTTGTGCACAATGGGTTCTATATGGCTCTCCATCTAAATATTCTAATATTAACCAGTCAGCTGAAATAAAAGATATGAGTGGCTTTGAATCACAGTGATTACCGTAACTTTAAGAATTTTAGATTGCAATATATTTTGCTTACCTTATACCAGACTTAAAAAAAAATGCAGTTAAAATCTAGTTATCTGAACTTACTTTAAAATCTACAGTTAACTGCGCTAACTTTAAAAGGCATATAAAATACTTTTATCGGTCAGACATCTAGATATCTTGTCTTAACTAACAACATGAAGTTTGCTATCAATAACTGTAAAAACGTTTTTAATTGTTTTGTGCTTAGTACCATCTAACGATTCAATGCCTTGCCAACTGAATGTTACAGTTAGTTCATATTGTGTTGATACACCCGTTTCTTGGGTTAGGAAGAGAGCTGAGCATTCACAAACATATTTATTTCCGATATCATCTTTTCGTGCCTGTCACAATGATCGAGGAAGCTTCCAATCCAGTGGCTGTTGATGATTGTTAATTGTCATATAGTTTCTTTTTTTTTGTAGATTAAGTCAGGCCATTGTTTTTTTTTTATTACGTGCATGTTGTTATCCTTGAGTATGTTATAGCTTTCTGTATGATTTCCCCCATTGTCACAGGCTGTACAGTGCCCTGTATTTCTTCATATTTCAGCCCTTTAGTCTTTATGGGTCTCATTCACAAGCATACCACACATCTCATATTTTTATATTTATTAATTAAAATAGTTAATTAGCTATTTAACCTACAAGCAAGTTTATCAATGTTTACATATTTTTTTTATGTACAGTGCTGGTAATGTGAGTTCTCCCTATACATAAATGTGTCCACTACCATAAGGATAAATACCACCACAAAAAATATCTAAAATGAAAAAAATCGATCAGCAGAAAAGGACCTCAAAGTTCTTTGAAAACAAGATTGTATAACCCTGTGTGTCTATGTAAGCTTTTAATAAAAACAAAACTTATTAACATTCCGAAATTAGCCTTTTCTTCTGTCCAAGTTATCAAGACTTGTCTTCTCTATGGTCGAGTTGTTGTCTCTTTGACACATTCCCCACTTCCATTTTCAATTGTTGCATATTGCTTATTATGCGGTTTATAGAGTAACTGTTTACATAAGTAACAGGTGCTCTCAAAAACATTTCTGTTTACATATATCTCCACCTAACAGAACGGATTGTTAATTAACTGTAAAAGATCAATCCATTGGGATGTATTGTCTCTTGTTAGAATTTGACTTCCAATTCTTACAATTTTTGAAAGCAGTGTTTTGGCTGATTTCTTATTACTTTTCACATAATTAAAATATTCAATTGATTCATCTGCTAAGTAACCCAATTTACAACTTGAGCTAAAAAAATTCTTTGTAAATAGTGGATAAAGATCCCAGTTGCAATCTTGAGACGTACTTGAACTTTTCTCATATCATTTAGATTTGCAATGACCGAAATTGCTAAAAAATTGAAAACAACACGTTTCATAATTTCATGCGTCCGAAGCGCTTTTCTTGATTTACCTTCATCAGGAACGTAGAGGGATGTACAGATCCAATCCTATATTTATAGTCCATGTATTTTTAAAAGGTTAAATATTATTTGGAGTCATCAATAATATTTAGTTTCCAATAAGTATAAATTTGCGACTTAACTAACTTTTCCCATTATGTCCGCAATGCCATGTTTTAATAAAATTAATAAAGGAAATGTGGAATGTGTCAAAGCGACAACAACCCGACCATAGAGCAGACAACAGCCGAAGTCCTCTAATAGGTCGTCTATGTAGCGAGAAACTCCCGCACCCGTAGGCGTCCTTCAGCTGGCCCCTTAACAAATATCTATACTAGTACAGTGATAATGAACGTCATACTAAACTCCGAATTATACACAAGAAACTAAAATTAAAAATGTACAAATTTCTTTAATTTCAATAAACCAGCTATGGCTATTGTGATATTTTATATAATGTAGTTGTCTGCAGCCGCCAAACAATCAATGCACCAATGGTTCCCGTTATATATCAAAATAAATTGACAGCTTTAACGTGGATTTCAGCTTTAACAGGAAGTAGTCCACACAAAATATATCTGCAATCTACATTAGTATTCAAGGACAAAATTTGTTAAATCAATTGTATTGTATTGAATAGGATATTGTTCAGTATTCTTACCTGTCGGAAATTAAATTTCAAACCATAAGTTAAAATTGGCAATTATAGGTTCTTATTAGAGAAATTGATGTTTCACAGCATACACCATTTTCTATTTAGGCCTGGAATCCTTGGGCAATACATTGCTCTCGTGCTTTCTTTATGATTTCATTTACAGTAATGACTGCAGAGTCTTTATTTGATTTTTTAATTTCTATATAAGAGGTGTTAGGGACAATTGCCATGTTTTAGAATATTTCTGTTTATTTTCCAAAACCTATCGTCAATTTCAATAATAAAAAAAATCCGGTAAATCTTATACCGGGATGACGACTACGGACGCCTCCGGGTGCGGGAATTTCTCGCTACATTGAAGACCTGTTGGTGACCCTCTGCTGTTGTTTTTTATTTGGTCGGGTTGTTGTCTCTTTGACACATTCCCCATTTCCATTCTCAATTTTATTTAGTATACTTTTTGTAGATTTCAATTAATTACCTTCCCTTTTGCTGACGACTACGGCTATGCCAATCATGGTTTGTAAGTCAAGAGTGTTATAACAAGTGATTTGTGAGTCAGTCTAGAGGGTTATAAGAAAGTAATAACTGAGGTTGTTATGTCTGATATATGCCTTTTTTGTGCTTCTTTGTTAAATATTTTTTTGTTTTTATTGTTATTATGTGGTACTTGTACGTCTTGTCATTATTGTTTATGATATTCTCGTATTCTTGTCTTCCATTTTTGCTAAATTAATGTGCTTTGTCTATATGGCTTTTGGTGACTAGTGTTACTTCGAAACTTGTTTGTTGCTTGTCTTTCATTTTTGCTATGTGCTTTGTCTATATGCCTTTTATGTTTGTACTTATACATCCCGTCATTGTATTACTGTACTTTGGTAAATTTGTGTATTTTTGTCTTTAATTTTTGCTCATATGATTGTTGTATATGCCATTTTGTGCTTCTTTGTTACATATCTGTAGGGTTATTTAGGGATTAAGATTATAACACACTGTTGACTGCTGTTTTTTTTTAAACATTTTTACCTATTATGTAAGTTTGTTTTGTTCACACATCGTTATCAATAAAATGGAATTTTATGCCATTGTCATACATGTGAGAGGTTTAACTAGCTATAAAACCAAGTTCAATCCACAATTTTTTACATAAGAAAACAGATGTACCAAGTCAGGAATATGACAGTTGTTTGATGTGAGCTTTTGATTTTGCCTTTTGATTAGGGACATTCCGTTTTGTATTTTGCTCGGAGTTCAATATTTTTGTGATTTAATTTTTGTAGTCAGTCTAGAGGGTTATAAGAAGAGACAAGTGCATCATCATCCGCACAGGTATTGTCACAGGTATTTGCACAACAGTTGAGGTTTCCGACTCTGCCGATGATGTACCAAAAATATTAAGCAGTGGATTAATGTAAATCTTGTATAAGTTAGTTTAATACATCTATTAGTACTGGAAGTTTAAGGATTTTGATTCCTCTTCCAAATTCCTTAATTAATAGTTCGCAGTTCAGTGGCGAAGAGTCCTCGGTGAAGCTTTTTTTAAGTGGATTTTGAGAATTTAGAAATTTAGAATTTTCTTTTCCTTTATTTTTTTTCTATTATTTTTGAGTAAATAATTAAATATACCACTCTTTATCTTTCGGCATTTGTTTTATTCCCCTTTATTGTGTAGACCGGAAATAAAATTCCAATTTTCAGTAAATCTGGTCTATAACCGAATTTTAAGCAAATATCTACCAATTGTTAGCAGTATAATAGTAGATATTCGATACCATGAATAATATTTTCTAGTAGTTTTCAGCCTTATATATTCAGTTGTGAAACATACTTTTATTTCTTCAATTGAAACGTCCTGGTGATTATACTTATCCATGCAAACCTGGATAATATGAGCATTCCTCTTCAACAGATTTTTTCAAAGTATTCAGTGTCAAAAGTAGTATTGCTAGATATTAGGGCAAGATCTCGAAGATGTTTATACCAACCCGTCATTATGTTCTCTTTAGATTGGCAGCTCTTTTTCGACAGTCAATTCTTCAATAAAACATGTTTTCTCCTTTGATTTTTTAAAAGGCTGTAAAAAGTTTTGAGTTTATTTGTCTTGCACCCTCGATTTTCTGACATTCTTGGATTCAATGGAGTGCACTTTCTATTCTGTATTGTTATCAAGTGAATCGGGATACAAACAAACCATTCAAGAGAGTAAGGGTTATGATGATCAGATGGTCGACCATTTTGTTTCCATTTCATATTTATTTCCTGATGATGCCTGAACAATGTTCTCTGTCATGATTTGTTGTGTCTGTTCCTTTTTTGGGGACAACTGTTAGTGTAGCTTTAATTATTGTTTGATTGAAAGTCACGAATGCCGAATCAAGTTCAAATATGTTCATTGGGTGGGTCTCTTTTAATAAGGTATTACCATCCTCGATTTCTGCAGTTTTATGTCTTTTTTTAATTTAGTTAAATGTGAGTTAATGACTGAGAGAGTTATTTTGAAGTGTTACTTATTTGAATTTAGGTAAAACTGGAAAATTATCTCGTACGTTTGTGATAGTGTCAGCTTTTCAGTGTTAAGGAGGTTCGCTACTCAGTTTCAAATTAACAAGACTTTCTTAACACTGATATATATTGATAGGGAAATAATGACGACACTAATAGATAAAAAAAAAAAACATAAATGTCATGTGCTTGTTTTCAAGATATTAGCCATTCAAATTTTGACTGAAAAAATATTCTATCTTGATCTTTCATAACTTTATCATTGACAAGTTGAAGTTTTCAAATACCTTTAAAAATAACAAAGATTTTACAAGACTTTAACAGATGGCTTATAAATATACCTGTAAAAGAGGGCCGAAAGATATCAGAGTAACAGTCAAATTCAAAAATCGAAAACAAACTGACAACGCCATGGCTTATTAAAAATAATAAAGACAACAGTAGTATACCGTTGTTCGGAATTCATAAATCGACTGAGAAAAAAACCAAATCCGGGCTACAAACTTAAACTGAGGAAAACACAACAATCATATAGGAGAGAAACAACATTAAAATGTAACACACACAGAAACGAACAATAATATAACAATGGCCATTTTCCTGTCTTGGTACAGGACATTTTAAGAAAAAAACAATGGTGGGTTAAACCTGGTTTTGTGGCAAACCAAACCTCCCGCTGTTATGGCAATGTTAAATATAACATTTAAATGAAAACATTACATGACAAAACTACAATACAAATAAATAGGAGAACATATAGGACAGACACACAAATAATAGCTAACAAAAGGTATCAGGTTTAAATTTAATATGCCAGACGCACGTTTTGTCCAAACAAGACTAACCAGTGACGCTTAAAGAACAAATTTGAAAGGCGTTGAGGACCAAAAGTTCCATAAAGTTTTGCCCCATAGGACAAGGGTAAAAAGACTTAGAGACAAATAATAGTACACAAGAAACTACATAAAAAACTATAGACTGATCAACACGAACCCAACCATAAACTGGGGGTGATATTAGGTGTTCCGGAAGGGTAATCAGATCCTGTTCCACATGTGGCACCCGTCGTGTTGTTCATGTTATTTCCAAACACGGTAAAGGGAAGGGTATTGTAGTTACGTCGTCAGAAACATATCTGATATAATCTGTGAAAAGGGTATTCCATAACGGTATACCAACTCATAATGGCGTCCGTTAAAGATTTGTAAAAATTAATGGGGATCAGTGGGCAAACTTGTTTAAAGCATTCAAATGAATAAATCCAGAAGATTCCGAAAATCGGACAAAATATCCAAAACTTCACAAGTGAACATCCTTAAGTATACAACCTCTAAATTTTTCTTGAAAGAGTATATAATCTGTGGCTGAAGATGTGTTGCCACTTGCATTGTATGTGTACATATTATATTAATTTATGAGGTTGACAGATTGTAAGTATATCCTATGTTCTCTTATCATGAATATTTGATGTTCTACTTTGTCAAGACTTTATTTATGAAGAGGTAGAGAGAAAAAAAAAAGTAAAGAGAAGGGAAATTGAATTTCTGAATTGACACTTATTTTGAATAGCGGTTTAGTGTAGGATTGCTGTCTTATTCATATAGTGCGATAATTCCTATATGTAGTATTCCGTACTTCCTTCTATAGGCTGGGAATTATTGTAACTGAAAATGACCCAATTTCTAGGATCTCAGTAAACTATTTTTTATATTTAGTATAACATACTTCCTTCTATAAGCTGGGAGTTATTGTAATAACCAATGATCCAATGTCTATGATATTTATCTTTTAGTACAACTCCAACATTTTCACCAAACTTTTTTTGTGGATCAGCATTCACACATATTCCAATATCATAACTGTACACATTTTCTTTGTTGTCTTTTGTCTGAAATCTGAATGAATAAGATTTAAAGAAATCATAGTTGTGTGGTAATCACACGGTTCATTAAAATGACGAAAACGAAAACTTAATAATTATTTACAGGAAATTGATCCCAGTTTAAAATTTGACATTCAGATAAACACAATGAAGAAGTTATTGGAATGTTCATAAGCGGTAATACGAAATTATTTCGCTTGCAATGGAAAATTATCGCTAGAAATTAAAGACGCACGTGGCATTGCTACTGATATTGACATGGAATTGACAACTTCGTCATAGGTAAAATAGCAATAACCATATTATCATTGGTCATCTCAACTCGGTTGCTTTTCTCGCTTTCACCGTACCGACTCAAGCGAGAAAACTAATCTCGTTGAGATAATAAACGATAATCTATAAATATTGAGTTCTTGTCTTCCAGTTCACTGATTCGCTGATATTTTCCCGTATGCAGTGACGTTAACTTCATAACCACTCGTTAGAACTTCGACCATCACAAAGCGCAAGTGCAAAAGGGGGGGGGGGGTACGTGATAAAAGATTTTGAACAAACGTGGACTGAAGGGTAACTAGTAATAACTGACTATGAAAGAACTAATATAAAAGAACAAATCATTTAACAACATTTCAGGAAAAGTTAGAGTAACAAATGCAACAAATGACATTGCGTTAAAAAATAACAACAAATATCATGGGTCTATCACTTCACTTATTTATAACGGGTTCTACGTCCTCTGCCTGAATTGATTATCAATGTCACTATCCAGTAACTCGAATGTTAATTAGCTCCATATCTACAATCACTGAATGAAATATTATTTGACGATAATACGAAAAATAGTTGTAGTAAATATAACAAAAACTTGCATACTGAAAGAGGAACAAAATATACTAGAGGGACAGTCAAACTCATAAATCAAAAATAAATGACAACGCCATGGCTAAAAATGATAAAGACAAATAGACAAACAATAGTACACAGGACACAACATATAAAACCAAAGAATAAACAACATGTTATAATAAATTCGGTAAATAGAAACATATCCGATATCATCTGTGAAAAGGTTATTCCATAACGGTTAACCAACTCGTAACGGCGTCCGTAAAATTTACGAAGGGATGATTTCAACGTCACCATTTGGAACTCTTGATTTGATAGTTTCTTTGTGAGCAGCAACCCTCTATCAAGAAAATCATGATAGAAAATACAAGCACGGGAATATCGTATCAATTGGGAGATATATACACCGTATGCAGGTGCTACTGGAATGTTGCTATTCAGAAATGGAAACTTCACAATAGGAAAGCTGAAATCATCTCTTTTGTCGTAAAGTTTTGTTTTCAATCGACCCTCATTATCAATTTCTAGATGTAAGTCAAGATATGAGGCCGACTTAACTGTATCTGTAGTATCCTTTATCTCTAGTTCGATTGAATAGATGCGTTCAACATATTCACCAAATTTTTAATTATTTAGTGAGAGAACATCTTCTATATAGCGGAAAGTAAAGTTAAAGGATATTGCTAACTTCTTATCTTTCTTCTTTAGAATTTCATGTATGAACTCAGCCTCATAATAATAAAAATCTTAGAGGGTCGGTTGAAAACAAAACTTTACTACAAAGAGATGATTTCAACTTCCCAATTGAATCCTTTTCATTTTTAAACCAAGAGTTCCAAATGGTGTAGTTGAAATCATTACTTCATAATTTAACAGACGCCATCATGAGTTTGTTGACCGTTATGGAATATCCGTAATACATATGATATCGAATATTTTCTTTATGCCGTTAATACAGTCCCGTTGCATTTCCACGAATGTGACCTAACGAATTAAAATATTTACTAGCTTTGTAATAATAAGAGCAACACGACAGGTGCAGCACGTGGTGTAGGATTAGCCTACCCTTCCGAAGCACCCGAATTCGCTGCCAGTTTTTGATAGGGTTCGTGTTGTTGTTGTATCCCTATTTGTGACACTTTATTCACGCGTCATTGTCAATATAATGAAATTTGATGCGGCTATCGTACAAGTAAGAGGTTTAGCGCTAAAAAAACAGGTTCAATCAACCGTTTTCTACATTTAAAAATGCCTGTATCAAGTAAGGAATGTGGCAGTGTTGTCCATTCGTTTGGTGTGTTTTATCATTTGATTTTGTCATTTGATAAGGGACTTTCCGTTTTGAATTTTCCTCGGAGTTCAGTGTTTTTTGTGATTTTACTTTTTAGTATATATGTATGCATCGGTTCAATAATTTCGATAACATTAACATTTAAAGAAACTCGTTTCATATGACTTTGGCTATTTATACCGTTTGTACAGGTAAAGCTTGGTCTATATCCTGTTCAGTACATCTACAATTAAAGTTTTATTAGCTCGAATGATATACAAAATATTTCATTGACACGTTTCAAAAGAAATTTTAGTTTCCACATTTTTCAAAATTTGTGTAAATAGTGATAGAAATAATTACGAATTTGTATACAAGATGAAATACTTTAAATAAAGAATGTCAATACATATAGCAAATTTAACGACCTGTCAAAAGTTCACTATAAAATTAACTCTTTGTGCAGACAAAATGGTGCAACCTAGAAATGCTCGAGGGCTAGTTAGCTACAGGTACTTGTTTCCTGCGATGGTAAAGGCCCTTCAGTCATTTTCAACAACGTCATTCAGGTCAAATAGTAAAAAAATGTATACATACACTTTTCCAAGCAATGGTTGTAGCCTCTTGTGCATCTCATATTGTGACGTTTTATGGTTTGTAAATGTACATAATGGAGCTGGCTTTTGTCCGAAAACTCTTGTTGATATGTAGATGAGAAGAATGACGAAAGCAGAATTTTGAGTTTGTAGATATTTCATACTTTCTAAGGATAAGAAGATGTAGTATAATTGCCTTTGATATAACTCTCCACGAGAGACAAAAATGACACAGAAATCAACAACTATTTAGTCTGTAGTGTATCCGGGTCCAGCATGTGACACGATGACCGTATATATTTATATATTTTGGTCCCCTTCCGTTTAAGAGCGAACAACAAAAATAAAGAGAGTTGGATCCGACTATTCAATTTTTGGGACTTTATGTTGCGACTGTCTTCTTCTCAAATAATAAAACCAGGTTTAACCCACCATTTTCTCTCAAAAAAAAATCCTGTACCAAGTCAGGAATATGACAGTTGTTTTCCATTCGTATCGTTGGTTCATATAGTCTAACATTTGAATTTGTCAGATTTTATGGACTTTCCCTCTTTTGAATTTTGAATCGAGTTCGATATTTTTCATATACTTCTAACAAGAACAAGCAAATATAAAAAAGGTTAACAATTTTGTACGTGAGACGTGCGTTACGTTAACACTAGACTTATCATTAGCGCTCGAATCAAAACATTATGCTTGTCAAATTCATTAGAAGTTGTAAAGTATTGAAAACCAAAAATTAGAAAAAGTAGTAACACAATTTGCCAAGGTCATCTTAATTTAATACGCCAGACGCGCGTTTCCTCTACATAAGACTCATCAGTGACGCTCATATCACATAGTGTACAACAAAAATGAGTATTTCGAATGATTTTAAAAGTTTTTAACAGTAAGATGACGTATCGATGATATGTCATTTCGGGATAGGAGTGCTAACTATTTGGGTGGTTGTATCCTCGGGGTCATTTCGTAATTAAAGCTGATAGAACATATGGTAATGTTTAGTACGGTCGTAGAAATCAGATGTGAACAGATGACAAAAGACAACGGTTCAGTAACAAAGTGTCATTCAGGAGAATTTTAAAAGTTTTTACCATAAGTATAATGACGACAGTTGTAAGATAATACACCATATATCAACAAGACAACCACATTGGGTTGTCTTATAATGACAATAACAACATTGACAAAACACACAATACTTTCAGAAGGGTTTAGAATGGTATATAATCCATGCTAACTGAATATATTCTACAAAGACAGTGTAGTTTGTTTTTGAAACATAAAAGCTATAGAAAAGTTTATTATATTGTATGGTAATCTTTTTATAAATTTCCTGTTTACAAAACTTTGAATATTTTGATAAAATAAAGATTTTCTTATCCCAGGAATAGCTTACCTTGGCCGTATATGGCATTTTTGTTGGAATTTCGGGTCCTCAATAATTTTCAGCCTTGTACTTGTTTTGTTTTACAACTATTTTGTCCTGTGCGTCACTGGTGAGTCTTATGTCGACGAAACAGGCGTCTGGTGTATTAGTATAATCCTGGTACCTTTAATAACTATTATGGTGTTGATGATGGAAATTTTTTAACCATCTTGACTGGCTATACAACTCTTGCACGGTCATATCACGAAACGATCAACTTCACATAGTAAATATCCTGGTTCTCGGTACTAAGTTCCAGGTATTAGCTAATAGCTATACTTTCTCACGTTATATTGGTATATGTGTAACATACTGAATATTGCGATCGAGAACCAGTCTGCATAGTAAAGAACCATAGATGTTTAACTGATCTGCCTACATTGAGTTCTCTGTGTTCTTAACGTTAGTTAAAAAACAAAAACAAAAAACAAACAAACGTCGGAACGAATGATTGTTTATAATACAACATATGATCAAGGACATTCATCTGAAAAAAGTTTTGGATTGTAAATTTCTAAGAAATCCGCTAAATAAAAATATTTTCCAAAAGTTTAAGCTAGTAGTGATAATATCTCAAAGGTCATGCGGGAATGATAAAATAGAAAAGTCAAATAACTGCAAATAAGCATATAACTATTGGTGATCATCTCAATGATTCAAAAATAATCTATGGAGATGGCATCTTGTTCAACACGCATGAAAATATTAGACAAGCATAAACTACGGGTGTAGTCGATACGGGTTTGAATAGTCTATGGTTAGCAATGTCCATGATAATTGCAGATTTTACATTTCCGGAAATAATTTCCTTGAAAGAGGGTTGCATCTTACAAGAAAGCGTTAAAACCAATATTTCTAGCGTTGAAGTCAAATTTTACAGAGGCCATCACGGGAAAATGGCAATTGTTATCTTATAGTTCGTTTCTGTGTGTTGCATTGTTGATTTTTTTTGGTACTTTTGTGTATCTGTTCTTTCGTTGTTATCCCCTGATATTTGATGTGTTTCCCTCAGTTTTAGTTTGAAATCCAGATTTGTTTTCTCTCAGTCGATGACTTTCGATCAGTGGTATGCTACAGTACTGTTGACTTTATCAATTACATCGCCTTCACGACAGATGTCACATGTGTGACTGGATCTGTTTACCCATCAGAAAAACTTTTTATCTCCAGCGGTATTTGGTGGGGTTCAAGATGCTCAATCTTTAGTTTTCTAAGATTTATAATTTATCCGTCCATTATTTTAAGATGTCTTATAAAATTGAGAATGAAAATGGGGAATGTGTCAAAGAGACAATAACCCGACCATAGAACAGACAACAGCAGAAGGTAACCAAAAGGTCTTCAATGCAGCTAGAAACTCCCGCACCGGAGGCACCCTTCAGCTGGCACCTTATCACTGAATATGACTTCTCAATGAACAATAACAAAAGTAGGACGATGGTGTAATTAAGGGGATAGGAGTTGCTGACGCTTGCACAACACCTAAGTTCGTCTCGTGTTTTGGTGTAGTTTTTATTGATAAATATTGTTTTCGTGTGCAGAGTTTTATGAATGATATCAGGATTTACGTCGCAATTATCTTGGCCATTATGTTGTCTCTTTTCATCGAAGAAGATTTTGAGTTTTTTCTCCCATTTATCACATTGTACGTTGACTCTACTTGGTTTGCACACTGGTGTTAAAAAGTATTGTAACGAGTAGATAAGTTGATTCCTTCCGTAACATATTCAGTATGCCAACGTAATATGCAAATGTTGAACCAGTCAAATAACGCTCGGGTACCACTCTACATGTAGATATGATATTATTGATTATCATATACTTAGACTAAATAACATATGATTTTTACTGTATGATAATAGCATTAAATTAATGTAAATTCCATATTTTTTCGAATTGGTGCTTAGCGGGCTGATATGAAAAGTTTATCACATGCTTCGATTGTTATCACATTCCTTTCCGTAACGTTATCGCATGGCATTCCGGTGATGCTCGGCAAATTCCGGAAAATACACCTCAATGCTACGTTTTCTAAGAAAAACGTTACAAAGTAGTGTACAAAACAATTATTTGGATACTGGAAAGTATATTGTGTAAAATAATAAAAAAAACAAAAAAAACAAAAAAAAATAACAAACAAATTATTAAATAAATGCATTTTTAAAAGTTTCAAACATAATTTAGACAGTTACTTTAAAAGAGTTGACTTTTCCAAACAGTGTTCATGTACGTTTTTTTTCGATTCTTCCATATTAAAATATGTTTCTTCTCTGTTGAGGCATGTGATAGAAAGATTTCATCTCGAATGTACTAAGTTTGGGGTCCTACGTCCGTGATCAATATATAAATCTGTTATTTTTCTCCATTGTTGAAGTATATGATAAAAAGATCATAACATGTCATTTTTCATATCGCATGTATTATCAGCCCTCTGTCAATATCAGCCCTCGAGCCATGCGGCTCTTGGGCTGATATTGAACCTAGGGCTGATAATACATGCAATATGAAAAATGCCATGTAATAATCTGATATTATCGCTATTTTGTGCATTTTTCCTTTGATCTTTTTTGGTGATAATTATCATATCATGCTACTCGCTTGAGGTGGAAAATTATCGCTAGAACCTAAGCATGCACGTGGCGTTGCTAACGAAATTTTCATGAATTTAACAAGAAATTGACAACGTCGTCATAGGTAAAATAGCGATAAAAAGATTATCATTGTTCATCTCAGCTTGATTGCATTTCTCGCATTTGCCGTCCCGGCTCAAGCGAGAAAATCAATCTCGTTGAGATGATCACCGATAATCTACAATTATTTTTGAAACAGCTATCCACAAAAACACAAAAGGATTTGACCATGCACCATGCGGCTGTCAATAATAAGCAAAGAAAAATACAGTTATTATCTTTATTAATGCAAAACAATCCTAATTAAGCATAAAAAAAATATATTTATGATAAGAAAAAAGAAAAAAAATCCAACAAATTAATCAAGTTGCAAATGGGTATGAACATCCCCTTTTAGAAGTTGTTTTGATTGTTTTTTAAAGGACTTTACTGTTTAAAAAGTAAAATCACAAAAATATTGAACTCCGAGGAAAATTAAAAACGAAAAGTCCTACCTCAGGATTAGATTACCTTAGCTGTATTTGGCAAAACTTTTAGGAATTTTCGGTCCTCAATGCCCTTCAACTTCGTACTTTACTGCCTTTTAAACATTTTTGATTCGAGCGTCACTGATGAGTCTTTTGTAGACGAAACTCGCGTCTGGCGTATATATAAAATTTGAATCCATGTATCTATAATGAGTTTATTTCCCTAATCAAATGCCAGAATCAAATGATAAAACACACCAAACGAATAGACAACAACTGTCATATTTATGACTTGGTACAGGCATTTTTAAAAGTAGAAAATGGTGGATTGAACATGGTTTTAAAGCGCTAAACCTCTCACTTGTATGACAGTTGCATCACATTCCGTTTTATTTACAACAATGCGAGGACACTTGAATGTCACTCGGTATTGACTGTTTTATAAAATGTAAAGGCTTCTTAATCAGTCAAAACCAAGATATATTACAACAGTTACGTCCTTTACCAAAAGTGAAATAACAAAAATCCAAGATCCAGGGAAAATTCAAAACAGAAGGTCCTTTTTGATTTATTATTTTTTTAGACGAAATGTATCCGTCCAGACGTGAAAGACGCCGAGTTAAGAGTAAGCCATATTGATAAAAAATTTGAAATACTCTTGTTTCATTGATTGAAAAAATGCTTTTTCCTATAAAAAAGGAAATGTATGACAAATGATGAAACCGATATCCTCGTAATATTACAACAGTAACATCCTTTACAAGAAGTAAAATAACAAAAATCCAAACTCTAAGGGAAATTTAAAACGGAAAGTCTCTTATCATTTATCATTTTTGAGATGAAATGGATCTGTCCAAACGTAAAAGACGCCATGTTAAGAGTAAAAGATATTGATACAAAATTGTGAATTTTCTTCTTTCATAGATTAAAAAAGCTCGTTTATTTGCATATAAAAACGGGAAATGTATCACAAATGATAAAACCGACAACCTCGTCTTTCTAGTGCAGGATTGACCATGTTTCTTGAACGTTAGGGGCATCGGCACTTCCATTCTAATGTTGAGCGAGTGGTTGGAAAATAATACTGTACAATTTATTCGGCAAACCAAATTCTCACAATTGACAATCGGCATTGCTGTCATTAGGGAATTGTGATTAAGAACTTACAAAACAAAAACTATTTCTAGTTTATCCTCCACAATGACGATCGCTAAGACGCTTGATGAACTTAAATAGTGCAGGGATACAGGTGAACCCCTCTATCTAGTAAATGACGTCACAAAGGCTCGCCTGATAGACGAGTTTTTTTCCGGTGACGGATGTACTCGATAGTGGTCTATTGCTTCGGGAGTTTCCACACATATATTTACCTTCAACGTGAGCTGGGTAAACGTATTGTCCCCCTTGGAAAATGTAAAAAATTGTAAAAAATAGTGATGATTATAAAAAAGAAGATGGGGTATGATTGCCAATGAGACAACTTTCCATAAAAGACCAAATGACACAGACATTAACAATTGTTAAGTCTTTTATTGATATAATGTAACTTCTAACAGACAATAACAACTCCAGTAAGGTTTAATTCTTATACATATTGTTAAAAACAGTCATAAAAATATGAACTAGACAGCAATTGCTTTTGATTCATTACACCATATATGTTTGCATGAGGAACTATTTTTCATTGATTTATAAATCGGTAAAGGAAATAATTCAATTCAAGCTTAAAAAGATCTGAAAGCGTGTATTTACCCTAAGTAGATAAAATTTAAGTACCGGTAATGAGGTCAACTTAAGCATGTCAATACAGTATTTTTAAAAAGCGGAAGATTTTTATGTAGATACAACTTTCGGACAAGGAAGTAATAAAGTCAGACATCTTTAAATTTTAAAATGGCGTTTGCAAGTTCAATACAAAAAGGACAGATTCCAGTTGGGTGTCAGTTATGTGAAGATGGAAATAAGATTCATTGGAAATGTATTACATGTGAATCGCTCATGTGTGACAAGTGTAAGGATGGAGTACATATGTGGATTGCTAAAGACCATATAATAAAGGACATAGGAAAACAGGCGGAAACAATTATATTTAGTTATTTCAAGTGTAACAAACATTTAGAACAGGCTTGCTGTCTATTTTGTAAAACTTGTAATCAGCTTATCTGTCCAATGTGTATCATTAAAGTTCATAATGGACATGAGTTAATTGAAGAAGAAGACTTTAATAAAGGCAAAGTAGAGTTGAAGCCAAAACAGAAAAGTGTAAAGATAGAAATATTCAAAAGTTAGACAAAATATCTTAAACAAATTCACCTCATAGCAGTATGTTCTGATGGTTCTAAATGGATGGGGGATAATGCAAGATCAAAGTTACAACATGTCGAACTTCAGAAGAGTAGAACTGAAATAATAACAAGTTTAAACACTAAGATTTATGAAATAGCAACTCATTCAAATAACATTCTTGTTAAAACAAAAGGTGAGACTAAATTAAAACTAGTTAACGCCATGACAGGGGAAATAACAGATTCCATTAATGATATAAACCCTTTGAAACCAATCAGTATCTATGTGACCAGTGATCACAGAGTCTTCATAGGAGCCTGGTCTGGCGGTAAGACATTTCCTGCCTCAGGAAGACGTGTAGTGGTGGTAATGGATCAGGAAGGAAAACAACTACAGGAATATGAAAATGACAAACATAACAAACGGCTATTCACCTACCCTAGATGTATATCAATTACCAGTAATGGTAATATCTGTGTAGTAGACCATTTAGATATTGATCACAGAGGTAGAGTGATAGTGTTATCACCAGGAGGAGACATTTTAGGGATTTACATTGGTCACCCTGATGTCAACACTGAGAAGAAACCATTTAAACCTGTAGGAATACGAACAACACCATCAGATAATATCGTTGTTACTGATGTGGACAATCATTTATTACATATACTGAGTGACCAAGGACAAGTTATTACCTACTACAATCTCCATGACATAGGGATCTTAGGTCCACACGCCCTTGCTCTGTCTACATCAGGAACTATCTATGTAGGATGTGTTAGTGCAGACAGAAGTCCAGACACTGCAAAGGCAAAACTTTATGAGTTGAAATATTCTGGATTCTAGTGATATTCCTTGCGGTCATAATGGATTATCTAAGTTTTGGATCTGTTCATAGTGAAAAACAAAGTGAAAGACCACACTGTATGATTTGGAATATTCTGAATTCCAATGATTTCAATTTTAGTTATATCAAACTTCCTAGTATATTGGATTGGTTTAAAGTGAAGAACAAAGTGAAAACACAAAACTTAATGAGTTGAACTTAAATTGAAAGTTCACAATTGGAAAGCTGCAATTATGGGAGAGGACATCGTATGTTTAACGAAAGTAAAGTTTTAAATAATACATTTCAGTCAGGGAATGTTAATTTTAAATGAATTTGGATTCATTTTGTAATTTCCTCTAGTCATATTGCTCAACCTTCACATTTTTGTCATTAATTGGGTTTTGAGTATTCCTGATGAAGTTAAATCAGTCAGGATTATACTTAGTCAAACTTATCTCCCCATTACGCCAACTAATGTCTATAACCGTAGAAATTGAAACCATTGTGAGGATGACGCGCTGTCAATTTAGGTCTTGAAAACCGATAAATTTATCTACATAGTATTATTACGATCCTGATATGCCAGTTTTATTTTAAAAGACAAAGATTCTACTAGCTATTGAGCATCATTTAATGTACTTTTATGCATTTGATCAATTAAAACTATCGATTGTCAAGGGTGATTTTCAAGGTCAAATATATTCCAACTAATCAGTTAAATATTTCATGGAAGGGCAGAATAAAAAAGTAGACCAAGTAAAAGAGGGACGAAAGATACCAAAGGGACAGTAAAACTCATAAATCTAAAAATAAACTGGCAACGCCATGGCTAAAAACGAAAAAGACAAACAGACAAACAATAGTACACATGACACAACATAGCAAACTAAAAAAATAAACAACACGAACCCCACCAAAAACTAGGGGTGATCCGGAAGGGTAAGCAGATCCTGCTCCACATGTGGCACCCGTCGTGTTGCTAATGTGATTACAAATCCGGTAAATAGTCTAATTCTGTAGGTCACATTCATGAAAGGGAAGGGGATTGTAGTTACGACGTAAGGAACATATCCTAGTAATCATTTTTTTTTATATAAATAAGGCCGTTAGTTTTCTCGTTTGATTGTTTTACATTGTCTTACCGGGGCCTTTTATAGCTGACTATGCGGTATGGGCTTTGCTCATTGTTGAAGGCCGTACGGTGACCTATAGTTGTACATGTCTGTGTCATTTTGGTCTCTTGTGGATAGTTGTCTCATTGGCAATCATACCACATCTTCTTTTTTTATATAGATAACGCACACACCCATTAAAAGGGTATTTCACTTACCCCGTAAAAGAGGGACGAAAGATACCAAAGGGACAGTCAAACTCATAAATCTAAAACAAACTGACAACGCCATGGCTAAAAATGAAAAAGACAAACAGAAAAACAATAGTACACACGACACAACATAGAAAACTAAAGAATAAACAACACGAACCCCACCAAAAACTAGGGGTGATCTCAGGTGCTCCGGAAGGGTAAGCAGATCCTGCTCCACATGTGGCACCCGTCGTGTTGCTTATGTGATTACAAATCCGGTAAGTTCATCTTGTAGTATTATATATTTTTAATGTTATTGTATCAAAAATTAAAATCACAAAAATACTGGACTCCGAGTCAAATTCAAAACGGAAAGTCCGTAATCAAATGGCAAAGTCAAATGATAAAACACATCAAACGAATGGGCAACAACTGCCATGTTTTTGACTGGTACAGGCATCTACAAATATAGAAAATTGTGGACTGAACCCGGTTTTACAAAGAGTACAAAAAGGCATTAAGACAAATCCCATTGCAAAAATGAAAGACAGGAATACAAACATTATCATAGGATATGACATCTTTATACCTGTTTGGCTTTCTTGCTATTTTGATCTGAGCGTCACTGATTAGTCTTATGTAGATGACACGCGCGTCTGGCCTGGTACCTTAGATAACAATACGCATGTCGAAATGTATTACTGTAATGTTTATTTGTGTATATCTCTGTCCGGAATGTTCTTGCATTTATTAGTACTGTCATGTAATGTTGTCATTTTAGTGAAATATTTAACATTGCCATAAAAGCGCGAGTTTTGGCTATCCACAAATCAAGGTTCTACCCACTATTTTTTCTTAAAATGTCATGTACCAAGTCCGGAAAATGGCATTTTTTTCTCTTATATGTCGTTTCTATGTGTGTTACAGCGTCGATTAGTTTCTTATTGCACTTTAGTGTTTGTGTTTGTCTTGCTTTGTTGTTTTCCTCATTGATATGTTTCCCGCGGTTTTAGTTTCTTACCCGGATTTGTTTTCTCTCAATCGATATAAGACTTTCGAATAGCAGTATACTACATTGTCTCTATTGACCAAGTTTAATCCACCATTTTCTACGTGAGAAAATGCCTGTGCCAAATCAGGAATATGACAGTTGTTGTCAATTCGTTTGATGTGTTTGAGCTTTAGATTTTAACATTTCATTAGGAACTTTCCGTTTTGAATTTTCCATAGAGTTCAGTATAATTGTGATTTTACTTTGTGTTGCAGTTCAGTGTTTCTGTTGTTCCGTTGTTTTCCTCTGATAATTGTTGTGTTTCCCTCAGTTTTAATTTGTAACCTGTATTTGTATAAATTCGTGTTTTTTATCACTTTTATCTGAATGACTATAGAACAAACAATTATGCAGAGCAATAAAAAAGGCAAACATTCACCATTTCCGTTCTCCACTCGATATAAGCACATAAGCCAAAATGAAATACAAGAATACAAAAATACAAAAATAAAGTACAATGGCAGGATGCATAGATATAGAACCACGCCAAAAGGATATTACCAAAATGGACAAAAAGATCAAAAACATACAAAACAAATAAAAAGAAGAACACTATAACACGTAATTAATATAATAACCAACGTCAAAACCTAGAATCTACCATCATGTATTGTTTGTGAAGTGAGCAGCAAGGTCTTAGTAATTTCCGATGAACGTTTTTTTTTTGTCGCAGAAAGCTCGACAGAGGGATTTTTATTAGCTAATTTCTTTAAAACTTAAATATATAGACGCCTTATGTTTCGAAGTTTCCGTCTGTCACATGACCATTGCCGTTGACCTCATTCTCATGGTTCACTGACTTCTTGAAATGAAAGTTCAGATTTTTTGTAATGTTAATTTCTCTGTTATTAGGAGTAATATAACTATATTTTGTATGTCCATACCTTGCAAGGTCTCCATGCCCCTAAGATAGTTTTCAATTGACCTCGAATTCATTTCATGGATCAGTGAACAAGGTTACATTTTGGTGTCAAGTCCATATCTCAGATACTATTAGCAATTGGTCTAATATATTTGGTGTATGAAAGGATTGTAAGGTGTACATGTCCAACTGGCATGTGTCATCTGACCTTGATCTCATCTTCATGGTTCAGTGGTAATAGTAAAGTTTTTGTGATTTGGTCTGATTTTATTATTCTGTATGCAATAGGTCTACTGTATTTGTTGTACGGAATGATTATAAGGTGTATATGTCAAATTGGTATATGTCATGTGACCTTGACCTCATTTTCATGGATCAGGGGTCAAAGTTAAGTTTCCGAGGTTTTTTTCTAATAGTATATGCAAAAGGTTAACTATATTTGGTGTTTTGAAATATTTTATTATTTACATGTCAGTCCCGCAGGTTTTATTTGGCCTTTACCTCATTTTCACGGTTCATTGCACAGTGTTAATTTTTGGTGTTTTGGTCTGTTTTTCTTAAACTATAAGCGATAGGTCAATTATATTTTTTGTATGGAAGGATTGTTAGCTGTTCATGTCTGTTTGGCATCTGACCTTGACCTTAATTCCATGGTTCATGGTTCATTGGTCAATGCATATTTTTTGGGGATTATGTTAAGTTCATGCGATAGTTGTAGTTAAACTTTATAATTAGGACTATCAACATCATATCAATTATTATTAAAGAAGGCGAGACATTTCAGCCTGTGTACTCTTGTTTTGAAATGAAAAGACTTTTTTTTATATAACCAAGGTTCATCAAATTTCTGATCAGACACTAGGTCCGAGTACACAGTTTAGTCCTTTGATTTTCGTTGTTCACGAATATAGTCCTTAATGTGGACAGTGTGTTACTTGCCAATTTTTGTTATACCCCTTCCAAATTTAATTCTCCTTGTTTTATGCCTCATATAGCAAGTTGGGGGGTGAAATGACACTGTAAAAAAATTTGGGTCATAAATATTTAGGTAAAGTAGTGATTAGGTCCAGCTGAAAAAGGTCAAAAATTAGCACTTCGGAAGCTGTCAAAAGATTTCAAGACCCCCTTAACACAAAATTGTCCATATTTTGAGTTAGAGCTGATGAAGTTTTCTATAATTTTGATATAATTTGTCCCAAAAGTAGTACAACACACTGTAAAAATGTTATTGAGAAAGCGCAGGTGGGATTTTTTTTATTTACATTTATTGTCTAAAAGAAATGCACTACGAAATAACTGTGTACTCGGACCACTAGCGACGTCTTATTTTTTCTGAGTAGAAGCTGCAATATCTTGAATACTGAATGAGTTTGTTTTCTACCCAAGTTTACCATCTCGACAATACATTTCTTTTCAGTGAAGGTCGATGCAACAATACATGAAGATGATTTGAAAAAACAAAACTATTTTTGTTTACATCAAACTTTGTTCCCTTCAAATATCAAATAACGGACTCCAAGGTCCCTGGTAACTATTTACACCACTGGGTCGATGCCACTGCTGGTGGACGTTTCGTCCCCGAGAGTATCACAAGCCCAGTAGTCAATACTTCGGTGTTGACATGAATATCAATAATGTGGTCTTTTTTTTTTTTTTTTTTTTTTTTTTTTATCAATTTCCTGTTTACAAAACTTTTAATTTTTCGAAATACTAAGGGTTTTATTATCCCAGGCATAGATTACCTTAGCCGTATTTAGCACATCGTGATGGAATTTTGGATCCTCAATGGTCTTGAACTTTGTATTTGTTTGGCTTTATAAATATTTGATAAGAGCGTCACTGATGAGTCTTACGTAGACGAAACGCGCGTCTGGCGTACCTAATTATAATCCTGGTACTTTTGATAACTATTTACACCACTGGGTAGATGCCACTGCTGGTGGACGTTTCATCCCCGGGGGTATCACCAACCCAGTAGTCAATACTTCGGTGTTGACATGAGTATCAAAAATGTGGTCAATTTTATAAATTTCCTGTTTACAAAACTTTGTATTTTTCGAAACACAAAGGGATTTTGTTATCCCAGGTATAGATTACTTTAGCCGTATTTGGCACAGCTTTATGGAATTTTGGATCCTCAATGCTCTTGAACTTTCTACTTGTTTGGCTTTATAAATATTTTGATATGAGCGTCACTGATGATTCTTATGCAGACGAAACGCGCGTCTGGCGTACTAAATTATGATCCTGGTACCTTTGATAACTATTTATTATAGCCTCTGAAAGTAGCAGTCAGATAGAAGAGGTATATTGCACCGGTGTTATTAATAAAATTAACGGTACCAATTGTCTGCACAGGTATACATTCTTATCAAGTATACATAGTATAAAGTGTCGAATATGTCATACCGCATTAGTCTATTTTCGAATTTTGACTCCGGATTATATGATTTGTTGACTGGTTACCTTTGACATCATGGTACCAAGTCAGGTAAGAGCAATCTAAAGAAGTTATACCAAGCTTTCAATCAGTACCATTTTTTTGGAGAAATGTTCTGCTTTACATTTTGTTTTTCACTATAAAATCATCGGAAAACGGTATACTTTCCTCTCACATTACACCGATTATATGTTTGATTTTACATATTTTGGTTGCTCCTACTTGACCAAGTACCATGATGTCCAAGGTAACCAGTCGACAAATTATATAATCCGGAGTAAAAAGTCGGTAATTTGAAAATAGTCTATTGACATACAGGTTTTAAAAGGTGTAAATATTCAACAGAACTGAAAATTCTACAGCTGTGGATTAATTATGTAAATTCAAGTAAATTTTGAAGATCAGTCTGCCTGCATAGTTGATCTAGATGGAAGTGAGAGTCTATGATATGTAGTGGTCCGGATAACTTTGTACTCAACTGTCCAATTTGAAGTCCTTCTTTGTTTTTTCTTTCCTCGAATTTTAACAGCCAGAGTTGATCATCTGAATTTAAATAGCCAATGAGATTTTTAAGAATTTTCCAATGTAGAATATGATAAATTTCCAATAATGGAGTAGCTGGAATTTTGTAATTAGCGGGAGGTTCCATACCATTTAATTTCAAGAAAGAATCCACGAGTTTAAATTCTGAAATATGAAATTCTGTAGGCGGCAATTGTGTCCTTATTTTCAATATGGCATTCAGTTTCTCTTCAAGGCCTACAGGGAAGGAGGTACCTAGTGCACGTGCTAACTATCGTAGAAGACCGTTAATTAGCTCAGCGTACATCACTTCTCTATTTTTAATGGTGGCATCAATAGCATTTGTGGGATGACAGCGAGTTATGTGCTTGTTCAGGAAATTGGCTGTCTGTTCCTGAGTACCACAAATCCAACAGGCAGTCTCTTGTACCATATACCATGGTAGATGAGTTTGAATAGCGTGTCTTATTGGGTTGGTAAATGTGTGCAAACAAATATCACACTCCTGTGCCTCAAGCGGACATTTGTAGCCTCACCTCTGATAGCTACCTGCCTTTTAGGTTCAGTTAAGTGGTCCTGGTTCATTTCCTCCTCATAATCCAATTCTTCCTCACTCATTATACCAGTCTGGAAAATACTGAATGAACCTACTCATTTTTTATTTTTACTTAATTTTTTTTTTTCATATAAGGCTTTGAAAATGAGCAAATACTATTACCTTTATGTGTATTCGTAAAAAAAAAAAAAAATAGGAAAAATATTACATACTTTAACATACTATACAAAAATATTTAAAAACAGTTGTGATTAACATCATCACTCAAAACTCTTCGCAAACTACATCCACCACATACTCTGACAAATAGCTTGGCAGAAACCTCTTTCTTTTTACTCTACCTGATGTTTCAGTTTTATCAGGTACTTTAAAGTATTCTTATCAGGAGACAAGAGAACAGCACTGCTGTCACTATTGCCACTACTCATGTTAGCCAAATCCAATGGATCAGCACAACTACCATGATTAATATCATTCTCACTGTCTAAATCCATTCTTTTTATCTTCCTTTTGGCCACTATCGAAGTATGTCAAGTTACAATGAACAGCACTGCTGTCACTAATTGTAACCTGTTTTTTTTTAATACCTCTGGTTTCAATTCTCTAAGGGGAGATAATTGGCCTATTTGTGGTTTTTGAACTGATGAGCGACCTACATCTTCAGTCCTTGTTCGTTTAAAGTCCCCTCTCTAAGATTATTATTTGGAGATAGTGACCTGTTGCGTCTCATTGGCGACCAACTTTTCTTTGGACACTGTGTATTGTAATTGCCCATCTCCCTACACGTATAGCATTGTATATCCCGTATATCTCTGGTTGGACTTCGCCCACTTGGTGAAGGCGACCTCTGGCGATCAGCAGTGGTTTTGAAACTGATTGAGTTGATAATCTTCTTGATGTCTGATTTAATGGTCCAGATATGTTGTTCTGTAGTTGCCATACTTGTTTCCATTAGTCTCATACTTTTTCTGTAAGTCTTGCATACTAGAATTATTTGCCGTCTTGACTGACGTACTAAACATTCTGTACTTTCTTCATCTGAGTCATCATAAAACTGAACCCTTTTTACCTCTGGCTTTCTATACCCTAATAAAATATTTTGGTTATGAATGGAGCTCTTAACATATTGTAAGGCTTGGTCCATGGTATTTGGGTCTTTCTCCATGACAAATAGCGCTGCTTTTTTGTCAGTACACCCCTTCAAAAAAGCGTCAACGGCTATAGTATCAACTACATTCTCTGGCGTATTTAGATAACCATCTGCTAGTTCCTGTATCATTTCGGCAAACTCCTTTATCGACTCATCCACAAACTGCCTTACCTCTTGCAATTGACGCCTAATGGTGTGAGGTAAATCTTTATTCCCAAATCTCTGACTCAGCTTCTGAACTAACATGCCATAGTCCTTTTGAACTGTCTTTTGGCGAGTTCTCACAAAGTTCAGAGCCTGATCTCTGAGACATTCAATTAAACGATCTAATTTTTGTTCCTTAGACCATTCATACTTCCTAGCTATGTGGTTAAATTGCATGAAATAAGGCTTCCATTCTGATTTCCCATCAAAAATGGCTAGCTTTGGTGGTGTTGGTCCAGAGCGTTGATTTGATTTGACTTCCTTAGAGCTCGAGTCATCTTTTCCCTTCCCTGATGTTGACGTTTTCCCATTGTTAGTTACCTCTGCTGTTGAATCTCCAAGTTTATCTGAGCTAAATGTTTGTCTGGATTTAAGCTTTGCAGAATCACTACACCACGAGCTGGCTGACATCTCGGTTACCTCACCACTAAATATATCTCCTGGAACTAGCTTTTCGGAAATAAGTTGTGATGTTTTAACATGCTGCAATTGCTCTTCTAATGCAGTTAATTTCCTGCCATATTCTGAATCCCTTTGCTTCATCTGCTTATATTGCTCCTTACTCCTTTCTCTTTCTTTATCCATCTCTTGAGCCTGTTCCATGACTTTATCCATTAATGCTTGACGTTCCCGTTGCATGCTCTCCATTCGTCCTGAAAAATCACCTTCTTTTTCTGCCATTGTGCTCTCATACTGATGTTGTAGCTCACTCATTTCCTGTTTAATTTGTGTATTTTTAGAACTCAACTCTTTATGATTTTTTTCCCTTTCCAGTTGATCCTTCTCCATTTCTCTTTGAAAATTATCTTTTGTTTGTTGGAGTTCAACAAGGCATTCCTCTATCTCTGCTGACTTATACCTCAGTTGCTTCTCAAATGTTACTTTTAAATCTTCAACTTCTTTCAAATATTCCCTTTTTGAATGAACTTTGTCTTGTTCTGCAATGAACAACTTTGTCTTATACTGTTCTAATATTGCAGAAGTGTCGTCTTGTGCTGTGGATTGATTTTCTGGAGTTTCTTCCTATGGACTAACTTCAACTGTGCCTTTCCTTATTAATGGGTCCCAAATCGTGTTTGGTACACCTTCTATAATCTTTAGATCTTCTAATGTCCAGGTACCTGTAATTTTTCTTGCTTTCATAATTAAATTGGCTATGGCTTCCCCTATGTCTCTAATTCCCATTAACTCTTCTTTTGTCGTAGTATTGATGTTAATTGTCGACATCTTCACTTTTATTTAATACACATAATTACTTCTATATTAAATAAATTTTAAGATATGTTTTTTTAATACGGCCAGCACAGCTGACTCACTCAATACACCTCAATTAATTTTAACACGGCCAGCACAGCTGACTCACTTAATACACCTCAATTAATTTAAATACGGCCAGCACAGCTGACTCACTCAATACACCTCAATTAATTTAAATACGGCCAGCACTGCTGACACGATCATGTAAATTTGTTTATTTATTTATTTATTTTTCTAGATTTCAGTTTATGTTCTAATGCTATTATGATTTATCTCAAGTATGCTCAATCAAAAACTTACTTTAATCAATATGATTAGCCATAAATATGTATATATATATATCTATAGTATGAAGACAATTACAACACAAATAACACAAAAAAACACAGCAAAGATAAATATAATAACCAAGTATATGTGTAGAAAAAATAATAAATCTTTATTTCAATGTACAACAATTAGACTAATATAACTATTCTGAATATATATAGCATGAAACCTTATCCTTCTTGCTTTGTAATAATAATTTATATATATTCAATTATTAACATGTATATCGCACAAACTGAATATATAATGCAGTATACTTTTATTATATACCCCAAAGAAAAATATACACACTGTAATAGTATCTGCAAATTGCCCAATTATGTCTATTTCTAATACTTTTTAATAGTTTAAATTAAACAAATAACATACATTAGGACAGCACTGCTGTCTCAATAATCATATTTTTGAATGTTGATAATTGGCCAGTACTACTGACTCAGATAAAATAAAAATTTGCCAAAAGACAATTTCAATCTTTTGATGTTTTGTTTCTTAATTGTCTCCCTTTCGTGTAACAAACTGAAATTCAGTTCATACGGTTTATATTTTATTTGTTTTCACCTTTATTCAAGTGAAATGAGTATATTCAATTCTGTGGTTCAAAGTTGTATTGGTAATTAACACGGTTCAATTGACAAATTTGACCCGCGAAAATCAAAATTTCAACACGACGCGTTTCGCGTTGAAAAGACTATTTTCCACCTGTGTCAGTTACTTTTACATCTGACACCAGTGAAGTGTTTGTGTGGGCTTGCTAATAACTTACCAACAATAACTGACAGATTAGCGTAGCTTCTATATATAATCTAGACTTCTTGTAGGAGCTGTGTAACACACTTCAGACATAGACCATGGGTTAGAACAGGAAGATCTCACTTCCGGCTAAGGAGATATATTTCTCCTGAGAGTAGGAGCACCTCCGAGATTCACTACAATTAATATTCGTGGGGTACTAAATTTCGTTGATTTCGTGGTGGGTTTGGATAAACCACAAAAGTTATATGTGCAACACAAAATTAATTCTCTATTGGCTTGTATGCAGCTTTTTGCAAAACAAAGATATAAAATATCCACGAAATACTTTTTTATCCAATTTTATATTGATCCCCACGAAAGTAGATTAATCTAACAAGTAAATCAGGCAAAGATATGTAACTGACAAATATAAGGCATTGGGTCATCACATAAGATGAATCCACTGTAAATATTACATATAAGTAATTCAGACAAAGATATGTAACTGACATATATAAGGTCTTGGGTCACCACATTAGATGAATCACCAGTGGTTTTTCAGGCAAAGATATGTAGCTGATAAATATAAGGTCTTTGGTCACCACATTAGATGAATCACCAGTAGTTTTTCAGGCAAAGATATGTAACTGACATATATAAGGTCTTGGGTCACCACATTAAATGAATCACCAGTAGTTTTTCAGGCAAAGATATGTAACTGATAAATATAAGGTCTTGGGTCACCACATTAGATGAATCACCAGTAGTTTTTCAGACAAAGATATGTAACTGACATATATAAGGTCTTGGGTCACCACATTAGATGAATCACCAGTAGTTTTTCAGGCAAAGATATGTAACTGATAAATATAAGGTCTTGGGTCACCACATTAGATGAATCACCAGTAGTTTTTCAGGCAAAGATATGTAACTGATAAATATAAGGTCTTGGGTCACCACATTAGATGAATCGCCAGTAGTTTTTCAGGCAAAGATATGTAACTGACAAATATAAGGTCTTCGGTCACCACATTTCATGTTATTCATTCCTTCAAAGTCAACACCTGGATAATCCTGTAGTGTAAGGCAGCGCTCAACACAATAATTACAGATGAAGGATGATGGCTCATATGGCGCCCATTTTAAATAAATAACATCTGAACCATCTGAGTATTTCCACTTGAACTCTACAGCCGTGTCATTTCCATCAATGAAAACATCCGTACCAACTGAAAGTTAAAACTATCCGTTAACAATAGATGATCACTGTCGCTGTCCTTGTCGTTTCAGAATGTTAATGCATTCTTGATAATATTTTCAAAAGCATACACAAAAACGTTTTGATTTGATCAGAACGTTTTGAACAGAAGAAATTTAACCACATTTTGTTATTTTATTCTGAAACGGCGAATTACAGGTGAAAGATATCAAACTGTCTAAACAGATCAAATCAATAACAACAATTTGAAACAGGTTCAATTCAACATAATGCATTGTCTACATTTGAAAATGCCAGTTGTTTCCATTCCATTGATGTGTTTTATTTTCTCGGAGTTCAGTATTTTTTTTATTTTAACTTTTTTGTTATTTTGAAACGGTGAATTACAGGTGAAAGATATCAAACTATCCTATCGAATCAAACCAATAAAAACAATATAACCCAGGATATGAAGGATAGAAGCAATGTTAGATTAACACAAACTTCCAAGGAAAGCAAAATCTTGTGCAAATCGTCCATTTATAGTTAAATGTTTAAGTATAGCTATCAAGCATATATTTACTAATTGTATAAATATTAAATAATTGAAACAGTAGTATACAAATTCAAATACAAAAATAAACAGACAATCCCATGAATAAAAAAGAAAAAGAACAATAGAACACTAAACATAACATAGAGATAAATTCATCACAGATACCAAGATTGAAACAGAGAGCGCGAGTGTGAGTTCCTGTTTAACTATCGCCATATGAATCTACACAAGCGACAATTTAAAAATCAATAGCTGAGTGCTTTGGTATTTTTGTTATTTGACTTTATGTCATTGGTTGATCTTCGACTTATAAGTTTGAAATTTTCCTTTTTATATCCTATGTTTTCGTCTTGATAGTAAACAGTTGAATCATTATCCAAAAGGAGTAGAATTTTGTTGACTCACGATGTTGTAGGAATGGTACAACATAAGGTCATTAAGGTGGCTCGGGTGTTTTCCTCCATCTCCAATTTGAGCGTAGTATGTAACGCGGATTTGTTTTCTCTCAATCGATTTATCACTTTTGAACAGCGGTATACTACGTCTGTCTTTATTCGTGTGTAAGACTTTAAATGTAAATATAGAAAATTATGTGTTCGATAATATTTAAGATAGTCTATAGTCTTCACTAAAAACAAACATATTTTTGATTGACTAAATTTTTCAACTTTGACAAATAAAGGGAGATAACTCAGATAGAAGAGAAGATAAATAAGATAAAGTTATTTTATTGTAGAAAGTGTTGTGAATTTACATAATATAATATTAATTTTATTTGAGCATCAAATTCCAAAAAAAACATTTAACAGTGTTGTTTAGTCTTTAGATTTTCTATGTTGTGTAGTGTGTTCTATCATTTTTTAACCCTATATGCTAACATTGCCTATGTAAATTTTAAAATTGTTTGTATGCACATTTAACGACAAATCTATGTGACGTATAAAATTTTCTGACGTCAGACACACAAATCAATGAATGATGTATTGTGTGTTCTGTTAAATTGTTCCTTTTTAAATTGTTATACGATGATGACTGATGTACCCATATTTTCACTATTTTATTTATTGTGTCTGTTTACTTAACGCATCAATGTAAATATAACAGAATTTGATGAGACTGTCATCAAAGTGAGAGGGTTAGCGCTATAAAACCAGGTTAAATCCACCATTTTCTACATTTGAAAATGCCTGTACCAAGTCAGGAATATGACAGCTCTTGTCCATTCGTTTTCGATGCGTTTTGTTATTTGATTTTGCCATGTGATTGGACTCGATTATCTTTCCGTCAGTTTTAGTTTGTTACCCCGATTTTGTTTTTTGTCCATGGATTTATGAGTTTGAACAGCGGTATACTACTGTTGCCTTTATTATGGACTTTCTGAATTGTTCAATATTTTTGTGATTTTACTTTTTATTTGTCTGTTTGTCTTTCAGCCATGTCGTTGTCAGTTTGTTTTTGATCTATAAGTTTGACTTTACCTCTGGAATCTTTCGTCCCTATTTTGTAACTCTTATCAAATCTTTTATTTTTGTAAATTTTATGAAGGAGTAAAGCCAGAATGTATCATCACATGAAAAGATGACAAAATAACAGAACAAAATGGTTGTGTGTTCGTACAGTAATAATTTCTACTTAATACATATGTTCATTTGTATCTGTTTGAAGAAAACAGTTTAAAATTGTATAAATTGAACATAATACAATAAAACACAAACTTACCGTTTATACTCCTTAGGTATGCTGCGATATACAAGATTGTGTCAACGTTTATAATCCGTAACAATGTTGCTTTAGATTCCTCACAATCACTAGATGCGGAGATCGAGTCCAAAGGTGTTGATTGGAAAAACTGGAAGCAAACGGGAATTACCGGTAACGTTGGTGTTTGGATGTACCCTTTAGATATGCAGTAATCTACAATGTACAAAGAAATTATAACAGGTTTATAGCTTCCTTGTGAGCAGCAACACTCTTTCAAGGAGATCATAATAGGAAATATAAGCACGAGAATACCGTACCAATTGGGGGATATATACTTTGTATGCAAGCGCTACTGGAATGTTGCTACTTAGGAATAGACAGTTTACAGTTTGGAAGCTGGAATCAACTCTTCTGTCGTAAAATTTTGTTTTCACACCGGCCCTTATTGTCAATTTCTAGATGAACAAGTCGGCAAGAAGAGGGGCGCAATTGGTTCCCATTGGAATGCCGACAGTATGTTATACAAACGAGCTCATAAAACAACATATAATACAAACGGCTAAACAAAACCCAAAAATAACTATAAGTATAGTCAAGCTCTGAAATAAAGAACTTCATTATATGATAGAACAATGAAGGGAATATTTGTATTTCTTCTCAGTGCTAAAATACTAACAACAAGTCTAATGATACAGCAACAACTGTAACGAACATTATAAGATACTAAGTTCAGTGCACATGACAAAAACAAGTAAAATCACAAAAATACTGAACTCCCAGGAAAATTCAAAACGGACAGTCCCCAATCAAAAGGTAAAATCAAAAGTTCAAACACATCGAACTAATGGATAACAACTGTTATATTCCTGACTTGATACACTCATTTTCTTGTGTCTCTGAAATTGTATTTAACAGTAATAAAACAGAAAATACACAGACAAAGTCTGTGTGTTTCAAATTAAAACAGAAATATTGCAATTAATTATATATCATTAATAGCTAGCTATAAAACTAGCTTTAATCCACCATTTTCTACATGAAAAAATATCTGGAATATTCATTCGTTTGATGTGTATGATCTTTTGATTTTGACATTTGCCTAGAGACTTTGTGTTAAGAATTTTCCTCGGATTTCTTTTTTCTTTGTTATTTTACTTTAACAAAACAACCAAAAAGCATGAATAAAGATATCAAGCATACCCAGTGATAAATATTTAGCATACCATATGTCTTGCTCTTAATCGAACATATTAATTTGTTTAATTTAAAAAAATATAATTAAGAGCCGTAATGGTCCATTATCTAGTTTGTCTTTTTGACAATTTGTTAAATCTATGTGTTAAAACGAATTGATTTTTGCTGAAAAGAACACATATTTGCGGTTCATCTTTTTATTTTAAAACAGAAGAACGAACATAGTTAAAAAATTTTCAGCTTTCTAAAATACATATGAATACACTCGTTTTACATCATCAAAAGACATATTTGGTATCAAACTTGCAGAAAAAAAGCATATTTACCTTTCCGTTTGAAATACCTGTTACCAATTGATTTGTATTGCGCATTAGTATAAAATATTTTAGAGAACATTTTACACATCAATGTCAATTTATTCCAAGTAAATGAGAGACACCTGCTATCCTTTGTGCACATATTTCCACATACTGCAGCACTTTCCCCTGGGAATGTCTCCAGAGTATAAACTGTAAAATCTTGATCGTCATAAACGGCCACATTTCGCCACACTTCTGTGATTTTGTTACTTACTACTGAAAGATAAGTAACATAGAGTTTATTACAAAAATACAGGAAGATTTCAATACATTTATGGTTCATGGCAATTTGTTTCAGTCCTATCAATTTCTTTTTGTACATTGTAGTATTTCATTGATATGTATATATAGAGATGTTAGCTTAGAACTAAATAACAATATACGCAAAGAAACTAAAAAAAACTCGAAATTTTTAGTACAAAACTAAGAATCTTTGGTCATAAACTTCTACTAAAGTTCATCAACTTTCGATTTTGACCTCTAATCCCAAATGAAGAAAATGCACAGGTTCAGAGTTTTTTTGCCATTACTGAATGGCACTTATGACCAATTGCTTTCTTCAATACGACGGTTACCCCAAGTGACTAGGAATATAATACACTTAAGGCAAAATCGAGTTCACTACAATTCATCATCTAAAAATGAAACGGCTTGATCATGCTTTGAAATGCTATAAAATGCTTGATAATGATCGATAATGCTGACGTGCTTTGCGAATATCAATAAAGCCACACCAGTTTAAGGACGTATTTTAAGTACTTGTTCTGTGTGCTTTTCGAAGTTTTATTTTATCATAAGTGAATTGTATAGACATGAAAACCTATTTCAATTCATTTTGCAAAAAGTACCTTTACTGATCAATTATTTATTTTACACACTATTTCTTTTTATTTTGTTTAGAATATAGGCAAAATGCATGACAGAAGGACTAAATGGCCCCCTCAAAAGTTTGGCGGATATTTCTCAAAAAAAAAATTAAAAAACTACAGTCATTAACAACATTATACTATTTCTATTAACAAATGTTATATAAATCTTATAGAAGACATTGCCTTTACAATTTTGGAATATAACAGTATTACCTTACCCTTCCCATAAACAAATAAAAATATTTATGAATACATCTCATACCATACGAATAGCATATTAATCCTAAGAGGAATCCTTTGCTTATTAATAAAACGTCCATAATTCAAATAATTAAACTGTAAAATAAATAATAAAATGTTTGTGGTGGATCGGGAGATGATTGAAAGGTGAACGTCTTCATAAGTCAAAATCCAATATGTCATGGTTGATTTCATTTTCCATGACAGCTTAATTTATGAAATACAAAAAACATTGGGAAAAAGGCGTGTATCTGTGCAATCATTTGTTTTTCTTATTTTTATAAGATTGCGATCATATCCTTCTTCTAAATCACATTTAATTGACCGTGATGGAACACCAGATGCACGTCCCGTTTATATGAGACTCGTCAATGGTACTCAAATTAAAACAGTTGGAAGTCAAACCTAAAAAACAATACTCAAGAATATTACAAACAAAAACTTCCGAAAAAAAATTCGTTAAAGATGACAGAAGAAGAATTCTATGCCTAGGATAGAAATCTTTTAAATAATTCAATTATTCAAAATTGTATCAACAGTAAAGTTATCTAAAGTTTACATGAATATAACGTCACGTGATGGGTTGAATTTCAATTGTTTATGGTGTTTATTACCAATAAGGATACTTTGGCGAACACTTTTGAAAATATTCTGAAACGATTAGCTGTCTGTCAGTATAATGTAATGATACCACATGAAGGAATGCACTCTTGTTAAAATAGGCAAGTAAACGACAGGAATTCCATGCGACTGTTATACAAGTGAGAGGTTTAGCGCTATGAAACAAGGTTCAATCCACCAATTTCTGTATTTGAAAATGCCTGTATCAAGTCAGGAATATGCTAACTGTTGTCCATTCCTTTGATGCGTTTTGTCATTTGATTTTGCCATTTGAATAGGGACTTTTCCTCAGAGTTCAGTATTTTTGTGATTTCACTTAGAATAGAATCGTTTTTTGTTCTTTGAATTTGGTTTTTGAAATTTGAATAATTTCAAAATTGGGGTCGTAGTAATCAGTTACTGTTGTCACAATACAAATTATATTCACATTTCATTCGTTAAAAAGTAAATTCACAAAAATACTGACTTCCGAGGAAAATTAAAGAAGGAAAGTTCCTTTGACATGTTTGATGTCAAATAGGAATGAATAACAACTGTAATATTCCTGACTTGATACAGGCATTGCCTTATGTAGAAAATGGTGGATTGAACGTTAAATATATATATATATATATATATTTAGAGTCATCTGAGTTATTTGAATAATGAATAAAATGATATAGCTAACATCGGTAAACAATTGTTGCCTCCAATTTTTCTTCTCTCATATAACCCAGTTTTCTAATTTTCAATCGAATAACACTTTTCCTGTTTTTGTTGTAAAATAATGATAAATGTTTTCAATATACAATTCCATTTCTCCAGAAAATTTCATCAAACAGTTTGGTACAGATCAAAGCCACAACTGAACCTGACAGTTATACCCAAGAAAATTTATATACTAAATCTGTGTTATGGTAGAACCATTTGGAATTATATCTAGGAAATAAACATTCAAAAACGTTCTTGATTTATTGAGAACGACATATTCTTCTACCAGTTCTATGGAGTGATTTAACTAATTACTAAAAGATATCTAACCTAGTTTGTAGACCTGAGTAGTTTATGAGTGTGTCGTACAATGTTAGTAAGCGACCACTACTACATTCAATAGGCGATCTGGATATTATTGTTAGTCTATTTGTTTTTGATACCTATATTTGAAACGACAATCCTTCTAAATTTCCCTTTGAATGACCATTGCATGTCACTTTGCCATCCTTCACCTCTTGTTTTAATCCAATTGTGTCCCCTAATACAAATATGCAAGTCATGACACAAACGAATAGATGTTTCTTATAATATTTTATTTAGAGGGAGCAAAGCAAAAGTACCACTAATAGTTAAAGACGCAATCACAAGTTATGAAATATTCATTTCACAGATGATAGTTCCTTATGTCGTAACCGCAATGTCGTTCCCTTTTGACGTATTCCTTGCTTAGTCATAACAAGGGCAACACCACGGGTGCCACATGTGATGCAGGATATGCTTACCACTCTGGAGATCTCCCCTAGTTATTTGTGGGGTTCGTGTTAGTAGGTCTCTAAAGATTTTCTTATTCCAGCCGTAGCCATAACCTTAGCCGTATTTGGCACAACTTTTTGGAATTTTTGGTCCTCAATGCTCTACAACTTTGTACTTGTTTGTTTTTATAACTATTTTGATTCAGAGCGTCACTGATGCATTATATGTAGACGAAACGCACGTGTGACGTACTAAATTATAATACTGATACCTTTGATAACAATTTAGTGTTCTATGTTTTGTTTTGTGTACATTTAGCTTAATACGCAAAAGATTAAAAATAGATATGAAAGATAACAAGTCACGGGGGGGTCTCAACATGGATTTTGGGTACAGGTGTGCAGCTGGGATTTTAAAAACACCCCCCATTCATATATATTGAATAATTGTGAAATCCCTACCTATACATATATTTCACAGCGAAATCATAACCCATTCATATATTTATCAGCTCAAATAGTACCTATATGCATATACAATCGGTCAATTACTACCTATTAATATATTTCCTCGGTAAAATTGCACCCCATTGATATATTTGACGGATCAAAAAAGGGACCCATTCCAGCGGCACATATGTATATACCTTTATATAGGAAGAGACCCCCCCGTGTAACAAGTGACACCTAAAAACCCATAAGTCGAAGAGAAACTGACAATGAAAGACATAAGATGAAAAGGGACGAAAGACCACCAAGTCAACAATATACAAAATAGAATACTACAGGCTGAGCAATTGGAGTACCATCAATTTTTTTTCACAAGGGTGGGCAAATCCTGTGTAACTAGTAAATCCGTCATGCTGCTGGTGAAAAATACAAGTACAATGATACCGTATTGAGGGATATTCTTGCGGGTGTAAAATTTTGCAGTTTTCATTGAATAAGGAATACGAAATATTTTGGCGGTTATCATTTTAAAGGATTCAAAAATTTTATCAATATCTTTGCATGTGCCGTTTTAAATTGGCGGAATTTATTTTGACGATTTTGTTCTTTCCGCGAAAATAAACGAAAATGTGTACCCTGCGAAAATAACCCGAAAATATACGGTATGATGACGTGTCAATCGATAAGTTTGCATTCTATATCCAAAGCTTTAACTTAATTGTTTTTTATTTATAAATCTTCTTATAATCGCAAAGCTTTGTGTAAAGTTAGTGAAATTATATAGACTTGCGTAATACTTTCTTATTCAATTAGTGTTTCCTTGTTCCGTTATATAGAGAGATATTTATTGTCGAAATGTCAGGTATGGTAAAAGTGGTACCGTTAACATGGTAAATATAATCAAATAAATGGTCATGACATGTCGAAGATATTGAATTTATCTTTATTCTTTGATAAACATTTTGAAAATAATCCCAAAACTGAAATAATCAGCAGATTAGATTCAATAATTTTGTAAATTGGCCAATGATGTACGATTAAATCTTGCTGATTTTATAAGTACAAGAAAATTAAATTAGTTATTAGAATGTTATTAATGAATAGACCACTGAATAGACAGCAAGATAAATAGAAGTAAAACATGTACTATTGACGTTTTATCAATCCAGGTACATTATTCATCATTAAATTATCCTTAATCATTACTTGCTAAAGTCTATTTTTCATACAAGTAACTTTGAACTAAGTGCAAGCAGTAAAAATTGAAAACAACACGTTAAATAATTTCATGCGTCCGAAGCGTTTTTTTGAATTTACCTTCATCTGGAACGCTCAAAGCCAAAATTTGAAATCCGGGGGATGTATAAATACCGATGTTTTAGTTAATCAATTTTATTACACAAAATGCGGGAATTGTATAATATATAAAACAAATCGAGATAGGGTAGAATAACTGTTGAAAGCTTGATTTGCCAAGCACAATATTTAAAAATGGGACACAATCCACAATCTAGACAAAAGACAAAAACCATAAGCTTACATCGATATTTCACAACAATATTTGACATTATGATCTTCACAATAGCACAGTGTAGATACTATTCTGTACGCTATCCGGAAGTCGCGATTTTCGAAGCGAGAACTTTTTGGATCACATTTTAAATTTGATGGGTATACTGAATTAAACGGTAAGTTGATCATTTGTACATTGCTTAATGATTAATTCAGCCGCCATCGATATTCTCAAATGGTTTAGAATTAAATTCCGCACATTCAATATTCGTGTCTTTGCCTTAATCAAGAGATTGTCAAGTGCATCACTAAGAAAAATCAGTCGGCGAACCTAAAAACAATCTTTTTGCCCTCGTAGTGTACAAATTAACGTAAAAACCAGACTTAATTAACTCAATGAAGTATATTTCAAGTTGTGGTAAAAGTTTCAACCAGATCTTTGAAGCCAGAAATAAGAAAATTACACTTGTTTGAATTTCTCACTGTACGATCAGTCTCGCTTGTTTATTTTAAAACTGTATGATCAGTCTTTATGTCACTGTATTCTAGTGGTGATTTCAAAGTTATTTACGATACATTAGAAGGTGGAATTTTTCTAAATAACACAAATATATTTCAATACATTCACATCCTGAAAACTTATGAAACATGTTTTAGCTTGATAGGGTGTACTCGACTTACTACATTAAGTATAAGGATGTTTAAATGTTGCTAAAATAAGAGGAAGGTTTGATGTATACTAGTATATAAGTTTCAGAAATGTCCTCCGTTATACTTAAAATTGTACAAACACACAGATTTAGTTGTTATATAAAAATGCATATATTTACACACATTCGAGGCCGTACTGTAGCCTATAATTGATCACAGTTCCTTCACTTTGTTTAAGATGTAAAGCTATATAAAAAAGATGTGGTATGATTGCCAATGAGACAACTATCCACAAAAGACCAAAATGACACAGACATTAAAAACTATAGGTCACCGTACGGCCTTCAACAATAAGCAAAGCCCATACCGCATAGTGAGCTATAAAAGGCCTCGATAAGACAATGTAAAACAATTCAAACGAGAAAACTGTCTCTTGTGTCAATTTTACACCACTTTGTCAAGCGGGGGGTTAGAGTGATAAAGAAGTCCGTCTTTCCGTTCGTCCGTTGGACCGATACAATATGTTTCGCCGGTTTTGTAAGCGCATCTCCTCATAAACCACTTAATATACATTGAGGGTTCCGGCCATTTTTAAATGGAGAGGGGTCCAATCCAGGAGAAAAGGGGATTCCAAATATATGTTCCCATACAAATGAATTGATAGTTAAAAAAGGGTTTCAAACTGCCGGGTCTTCGTTTTTTGAATCCGTCACTGATATAACTATTAATCAATCTTATTCGGATTCCTTATCATAAATGATAATGTCTTGACTGTATTGTGTACCGTCTATTTCGAATTTTAGTAAAAATCGTTTATGGGGTTACTTTATATAAGATACAGACTTGAACATTACATTATATGGGGGCACCCATCAGGTATTTCCAACACCTCCTAAACCAATCATTAAAGTTGTCTGAAATTGCTCCATTTTTACTCGATTAATGCATTATGGACCTTCTATTTCTGTAAACTTACCAAAATTATATCACATGAATTATCCCCCTACGCAAAGCTGTCTTCATCCTTTTTTTGTTATTTTAAACGACAAGCTTGATTTATGTTAATATCATCAATTGGTCAACGGCGGACGGTGTAAATAATCTTTAAAAATGTAATAGCTAAACAGATAACTGTAACGATACACTATTACAAAGTCCACAAGAGAATCATGTATTACTTTTTAGGCATTTGATTTTAAATACGACTGATGGAACAAAAATACAATTATTTTGCCGTCTAAAAAATTCATCAGAAATATATTTGTATTGTCTGATGAAAGTAATTACACGTTATAATTCCCTGGATAGCTTCATAATATCACATATACACGTATATACCTTCAAATTGCTGTTGTTTTTTCTTCAAAATCACGACTGGTCATACAGTCAAAAAATCTGAAATCGCTTCTAGAATACAGTCAGTTTTAGACTGATCGTACAGTAATTTATTTTGGGATCCTCAAGGAAAACATATTTTTTTATATGAAATACGAATATTCTACTTAAATACGAAAAGAATATTGAAACAGTATATATTTAACTGTAAACTGATGCAAATATTTGCAATAAAAGATTATTTGCTTTGTACTACGAGAGCAAAATTGTCCATCGATTTCACTTTTTTCTACCAAGTTGATGTGATGCACACGTATATTTTATATTCTAATGCATGTTTTTGTTACAGTTACTCATATTTATGATGCTATATATACCTTGAAGATGTTCAAAGCACTTTGTAGATATAGGAGTAAACAAATGATGAGAAAAGTTACCGTAGGCAAAACCGTCCTGTTAGCCAGTTGGAAATCATCGCTTCGAAAATCGCGACTTCCGGATAGCGTACAGAATAGTATCTACACTGTGAATAGATATCTTCATCATTAGCCGAAATCGAAATCAAAACCAAGGCGAATATCGTAACTGAAGCCACAATTTCAATAACATGAGCTAATTCCTAAAGATGTCTACAATAATTTGAATATTGACGAGTCGTTATCGTGTACTTCAGAGACTTCATATAATTTTTTGAACATACGACCCAATGTGTTTTCTTTTAAACATATTTTGACATTAAATCTGAAATTTTATATGTTTTTTTTATTAAGAATGATATGCGTTTATCTGTAAAACGACACCCGCAAAATGGCAGGCTTCATCGGTTGGGACAGACACATACATAATGGCGAGGTTAAATATGAGTGAGGGCGTCTGTCCATCTCTTGGCATTTGGTAGTGTATTAAAAGCAAAGCATAAGAATTTTCCTTATTACAATACTGTAAATTCTGAAAGTATTGAGTGCATTTATTATTATTGCGATATATTTTTTTGCAATACTTAGAATAATCCTAGTGAATTCATATAACAAATTTCAAAATGCGAGTTTAAATTATTGCGATTATATAAACGTGTCGTAATTTTCTACTCTTTGGTCGGGTTGTTGAATCATTGATATATTTCCCGTTTCCATTTTTAGTTTTATTGGTATTGGATTAAAATGTGTTATGACACCAACCGCCTCTCATTATACATTGTCAAGTAGTTGATCGCACTATATATTTCACTATATTATATTTATGATCATGTTTATATCAAATTGCTATAACTATAATTATCAAATTATATGGCCGATTTATTTTTATTAACTTTCATTTCAAGACTGTAGACTTGTAACCTTTGAAATATATTTTTAAATATCAAAATCAATGTCTAATATTGAGCTTGATATATTAGAATGAGGGCATATACACGTAATTCTGCAAATTAAATGAATTTTAGTTTAAATTGGATAAAGTTGTAACTTATCCCTTTAAATTATCTATAATATTTTGATTTATTAACGTTTTCTTTTATGAGAATTATGAGATTCGATATCATTGCCCATGAGACATCTATTCACCAAGCACCTAAAGAAAATGACGTATGGAACTACTTTCAACAATGGACGGAATCCATACCATATGATCAGAAATATAAATGTCTATAATAAACTCATCATAGATACCAGGACTAAATTTTGTATATGCCAGACGCGCGTTCCGTCTACAAAAGACTCATCAGTGACGCTCGAATCCAAAAAGTTATTTAAAAGGCCAAATAAACTACGAAGTTGAAGAGCATTGAGGACCAAAATAACTAAAAGTTTTGACAAATACAGCTCAGGCAAGCTATGCCTAAGGTAGAAAAGCCTTAGTATTTCAAAAATTCAAATTTTTGTAAACAGTTTATTTATAATTATAACCATATCAATGATAATTCATGTCAGCACAAAAAGTGCTGGTGATATCCTCGGGGAAATAAATCTCCACCAGCAGTGGCATCGACCCAGTGGTTGTAAATAAACTCATCATAGAAACCAGGACTAAATTTTGTATATACGCCAGACAGGCGTTTCGTCTACAAAAGACTCATCAGTGACGCTCGAATCCAAAAAGTTAAAAAGGCCAAATAAACTACGAAGTTGAAGAGCATTGAGGACACAAATAACTAAAAGTTTTGCAAAATACAGCTAAGGCAAAATATGCCTGAGGTAGAAAAGCCTTAGTATTTCAAAATTCAAAATTTTGTAAACAGTTTATTTATAATTATAACCATATCAATGATAATTCATGTCAGCACAAAAAGTGCTGACTACTGGGCTGGTGGTACCCTCGGGGAAATAAATCTCCACCAGCAGTGGCATCGACCCAGTGGTTGTAAATAAACTCATCATAGAAACCAGGACTAAATTTTGTATATACGCCAGACGCGCGTTTCGTCTACAAAAGACTCATCAGTGACGCTCGAATCCAAAAAGTTAAAAGACCAAATAAACTACGAAGTTGAAGAGCATTTAGGACCAAAATAACTAAAAGTTTTGCCAAATACAGCTAAGGCAAGCTATGCCTGAGGTAGAAAAGCCTTAGTATTTCAAAAATTCAAAATTTTGTTAACAGTCAATTTATAATTATAACCATGATAACTCATGTCAGCCCAAAAATGAGGGAAAAACTGCAAAACAATTCAAAACTGAAAATCAATTAAATAAAGGCCTAATTCATGCTGAGAGAGAATAAAAATGAAAAACTGTTATGTAAAAAAGCAAATGAATAACTGTCTTCTGGATTGAGACAAGGACATTAAGGGATGTGATTCCTCAGCCAAGTCATATCCTTGGAGATGGTGTAACAGTAAAACGATAGAACAAACTGAAATTTAGTCAAAAATAGGCTAAGACTCATCAGATAGTTACTCTGCAACAACGAACAAAAGGAAAACGGAATAACCTGCAAACATAAGAGTACTGGTATATCCAAAAAGCGAATGTCATACAAGTGAGAGGTTTAACTAGCTTTAAAACCAGGTTTAATCCACCATTTTCTACGTAAGAAAATGCCTGTACAAGTCAGCAATATGAAAGTTGTTATCCATTCGTTTGATGTGTTTGAGCTTTTGATTTTGCTATTTGATTAGGGACTTTCATTTTTTGAATTTCCAAGAGTTCAGTACTTTGTGTGGTTTCACTTTTTAATATCCAATTCTAAGTAATAAATGGATTAAAGTACGAATCAGTTGACCTTCAACTCACCTTCAACAGTTATAATCATATACGTTAAAACCCACTCTGGATAGGCAGGACCTTGTTCAATGTCAAAACATAACTATAAATAGGATGATCGATCATTATCAATTTATATAAAAACTTTAAAATTTATATCAATTTTGTATATAAATTCAGAAAAAAACATTAAGACTCATGGAAATTTATAACGTGTTTGTTCCATATTTTTTTATACTTATAAAGGCATTATTCAAAGACATAACTACAATCTTAAACCAGTTGATCTTAAAATTTGAATAGACTCATGAATATTTTTCATTAATTATATAAAGAGCTCAATTAAAAAAAAATGACACAACGGTTTAGCTCCTTGTAATGTTTTAGATGTCTAGTCATTAATATGAAGATTTCTTTTTATAAGAAAATGTCTGTACCAATTCAGGATTATGACAGTTGTTAAACATACGTTTGATCCGTTTGAGCTTTTGATTCTGTCATTCGATTAGGGAATTACCGTTTTAAATTTTCTCGGAGTCAACATTTTTTTGATCTTCTTTTACCAAGTAATAGAGATTATAAAAATATTAAAGCTAAGAGTATTAGATATTTTATAATGTCTTATTTTTTTCGATTGTTTATGTAGAGCTGTCATCTTGTTCATCGTTGATATCTGCTAATCTTTGCATACGTGCCGCGTTATTAAATTCCATAAAAAAGTTATGTATTCTTTGGGATCGTCCTTTTATCGCTTTTATGGTGAAAATCTAAATCACAAAAATACTGAACTCGTAGAACATTGAAAAAGAAAAGTCCCCAATCAATTGGAAAAATCAAAAGCTCAAACTCACCAAACGAATGAATAACAATTGTCATATTACTAACTTGGTACAGGCATTTTCTTATGTGGAAAATTGTGAATTTAACCTGGATTTATAGCCAGTTGTATGACAGTTGCATCAAATTCCGTTACCGTATCGAGAACTTTGAATATTAACCATCGTGGTTTTTTTTAATCAATATCCAAAAATGTTTCTTTGAAGTGCTCACGTTAGTTTTGCACAAACATATCAATGGGTCAGTTAGAAATGTTTAAATCAATGTGTTGGATTTGATTAAATAATGAACAAGTCGGGTTTTACAAAAACTCATAGACTTCGCAGCGTAGATTATTATTATTGCAGTTACATTTCTTTGATTATAAAAGGCGCCAAAGGAGTAGGTCCAGTGAGACCCTTTTTTTGCCCCAAAATATAGCAGTTTTACAAAATTGTTAAAATATATACTTTTAGTTATTTATTGGAAAGTAGAAGACTTCTGCTAAATAAATATAGGCGGTTTTTGACAGTACAATGCACATATATCGGGTACTAGCATCATTAAGTCCTGCTAAATGACTGAAATCTTCCCAATTTTAGCATTTTAGTTAAATTTCAGACGGTTTCCGTCTTAAATGAAAGTGGCCGCATTTCTGTTCATTCTTAATATTGAAACGTAAATTGTATTTGTTAATAACACATAACATATATTTAGGTTGAGGATGAACACGGATGCGGCCACTTTCATTTTTGACAAAAAACATCTAAAAAGTTAGTTTTTGTCATTTTTTTATCGATTTTTCATATTTAAGCTTGATTCGGACCTTTTTTAATGACTAAATCAGTTAAATTTTTCACATACACTAATTGAATCAACTGAAATAGACACCCAAGTATTTAAAAAGTGTCCAAAATCTTTTGTCAGATGAACTTGAAATTTGAGGCCAAAATCGGGCCTTACCAGATCTACTCCTTTTCTTAAAGAATGTATGATGATAAACGTACTCATTTGAATTCCCTAATGTACCCAACTGGTTGACTGCGACATTGAAGTATGGTCATCCTATCTAATTATCATGATTATAGGAGACTGTGATTCTACATTGTTTTATCGGCGACTGTGATCCTTATAGATATAGGAAGATGTGGTATGAGTCTTTTATCGGTGATTGTGTTCATACGGTCAAATATCTGTGACTGTGATCCTATGTTCTAATATCGGCGAATGTTGTCCTCATGCAGTCTTAAATCGGCGACTCTGATCCTACATTCTAATAACGACAACAACTATGAAACTACATTCTGATATCAATGACAGTGTTCCTGTAGTCGAAAACCGACGACTGATATCCTACGTTTTAATATATGTGACTCTGATTCTACATTCTAAAGTCGGTGACTCTATTCAACGTTCGTGTACCAACGACTGTGTTCCTGTACTCTAAAATTGACGACATTTATCCGACTATGATCATATGCGACTGTGATCCTGCATTCTTTTATCGGCGACTGTGATCCTTATGATCTTATATAGATGATTGTGATCTTACGGTCAAATATCTGCGACTGTGATCATACGTTCTAATATCGGCGACTGTGATCCTGGTATAGGCAACTGTTATATAATAATGCAGATCAACATCATCTGTTGCAGAGGAAAATGTTGATTCAAATGACACATTTGCTATATATGTCTTATAATTCTATGTTAATTTGCGAAGCATGCTGCAAGATGGTCACTATGATAACGTTTAATTATAACATACGGTAAAATGTTTAAAATTTAAGACAATTTATTTCATTTCAATAAGTATTTGAATCAATCATTTGACATCAAGATTGAAGAAGTATGTTTGTTCCTATTTTGGTATGATTTGTCATATTTTAAGATTAATGTTTGTCATCAGTGAAGCTATTATTTGAATCTTAAGATCATGTGGTATTCTGTGTGTTGTCCTTGACTTGTGGTGTACGTATTTCAAACAACGTATAAATACAAGATACATTTGTAACCGACTAATACTGAAGTGTTACCGACCTATATAGTGAATATAATAATGTGCAATAAATCAAATCTTATAGTAATAAATACCCCCAACAATAGTTTATCAATATTTTGGACGATTTCTCACACAGTACAATGTTCCCGTTTTTGCTTGTAAGTATTGATAATATCGGAATTTTCAAATATTCTTAATCATTTATTAAAATGGGGAACATGATATTTGTATTTTTCTGAAATAAAAGTTTCTCCGTGACAAAGTTTACTAAAATAGTTTTTTGAAAGGACTTTTGTTTTAATGTGAATAACTTAGAGTTAAGTTTATTTCTTTAGTTGATCCTTATCTTATAGACTTAGGAGTCTTGGATGTGACTTTGACCCCTTGATATTATCCGCATCTTTTTACAACGAAACCAAACAACGAGGTAATAAAGTGCCTAAATAAATTGAAAATAGTTTGTTCAAACCATCAGTTCGGTACCAAAACACAAAGACAGAAATTAGACATGTAGTACCGATATAAGAGTACTCACAGTTTAATTACGGCTCTTTAAAAAAATTATAAAAAACTAAGATTTTGTGCAGATAAGTCATAGGTTAAATTATCGTTTTTTGTTTGTAGCCCGCATTTTTTTTCTCTCAAAGGATTTAAGACTTTTGATCACCGGTACACTATTATTGCCTTTATATATAACACACTGTACTTGTCCCCTTGATATTATTCGCATCTTTTTACAACGAAACCATTAACGAGTTAATAAACTACATACATCAATTAAAAATGGCTTGTTCGAACCATCATATTGGTACCTAGCATAAAACCAACTCACAAGAAAAATTAGACATATATTACCGATACATTAGAGTACTAATAGTTTAATTAAAGCTCTAAAAAAATAGATAAGAGTTATGTGCAGATGAGTCATAGATAAACTTTTCGGTTTCGGTTTGTAACTTTGATTTGTTTTGTTCTCAATGGATTTATGATTTTTGATCACGAGATACTACTGTTGCCTTTATACATGTTATATATAACACAATGTTCTTGTCCAATCAATAAACAATGAAGATTTTCTAGGTCTTTCGTCGCAATACCCAGATTCTCTCCTTTTTCATTTTTGAACGCGCAAAAACATATTTGCTTTATAAAGGAAATTATTTATCAAATTCACAATGAAACCGATCACTGATGTCAGAATAACCGAACTTATACAAATGCATTTTTAAATAGTCTCTAAGTTTGAAAGGTACATTTGTTGTTCCCAAACTATACAAATGGTTACGTCATATAAATTCCAGGCGTTTTGTTCTATACTGTATTCAATAATAAATGCATCTTACAAATAAACCATCAACGAACCAATATTTATTTAAGACGTTTATTAACTGACATAAATTCAAATTTATGAATGTAAATAGTATCACACTTTAATGTTTGGACTACACTTTAAATACACGAATTAATTTATTTTCAAACCAAAACGGTAAATGCGTAATAGATAAAATGTTCTTTAATATTCAATACATAATAAAATATATGTCGATTTTCAAGTTAACACAAAAAGATTTGAAAATACCTTGTACTTGACATTAAACCTGTGTTACATGTATAGAGAATAAACATGGACATGATTTAGAATTTGTTAATAGATTCACATATGATATGGCATGCGGTGTCAGATATGATCGACTGTACCTTTATCTGGTTAGTTTTGTCTTTTTATCATAGTTAGTTTTTTTTCTTTCAATCATACCTTAGCTATGAAATTTTTGTGTGATTAATAATTACCTAATGGTCTAAGAAACCTCAAGCAGAGTTATGTACCACTTTATTCGGAAATTTCATTTACTTTAATGCTTTAAAAAGAATCAATTTCTGACTTTCGAACAGCGGTATACTACTGTTGCCTTTATTAGTATATTATAAATGTATTGCGTCCGATGCGCTTTTCTGGATTTACCTTATGTATAGGAACAATCAAATCAAAAACCTCTAAGGATGTATTCATACCTGAGGACCTGTACGACTCAACGGTAAACATTGCAATTTAAATGACTGCTTTGATTCTAGCGCCACTGAAAAGACTTTTAGAGGAAAAGTGCACAAAGCGCACTAGAATTATTTAATAGGTTTCTGTTTCATAATTGTAGATTTCACTGTTGTCTGTAACTTTTGGAAATCCCGTAACAAAAACAGTTGAAGGTATGTTAATATCTAAATCAGGTCCCAATACAGTACAATATTTTCTATCAATATATTCACATTTATTTGATTTAACTTTTTACTGCAAACATACTTTGTGAAAAATAATTCACGAGCTTGTAGTATGACGTTACTGCAGAGCAAACGCGTTTGGTTAATCCATTCTCTCGCAAACTCATGTCTGATGAAGTTTTAGTTATACAATTTGTGTCGTTTGTTTTCTCTTATTTTTGAGTGTGAATTCACATTACTATAAGACGTGTCACGCTACTTATCTATCCCAAATTCATGTATTTGGTTTTGATGTTATATTGTGTTCCATTTTATGTAGTGTCGTTGTTCTCCTCTTATATTTAATGCGTTTCCCTCAGTTTTAGTTTATTACCCCGATTTTGTTTTTTGTCCATGGATTTATGAGTTTTGAACAGCGGTATCCTACTGTTGTCTTTATTCTTCAGACAAACAAACCAACAATATTCAAAAATTAATGCTTCACGCATGTGAATGAATAAGAAGCAAAATAGTTTATCGATGTTTAAATCTCACAGATCCTTCTATAATATACAATAAAAAAAGAAAAACAAACAATAACATGAGCACAAAAATGGAGGCAGACCGGATACGTCGACAGGTCAGTGTATCCTGCTCCCTACACATCACCCGCCATGCGTATGCCATTCTCAGTTGAAAATTTAAATAAAAACAAACACTTTATATGAATTTTTAAAGAAACGGCATCCTTATTTTTTACTGTTAAGATGCGAATTATTGGAGAAATCAAGCTCAAGATGATTTAAATCAACGACTTTCTTATCTACGGAACACAAACGCTGCCAAAAATGTGATAATGTTCTTGGGAGATGGTATGGGAATATCTACTGTTACGGCTGCACGGATTTACAAAGGACAGTTGAATGGACAGACAGGAGAGGAAGCGGAAATGACATTTGAAAAATTCCCATACACAGGGTTCATAAAGGTAGGAACCATTTCTTTTAACATCTCATCTTATCCCACGTGATCTCAATTAAAAAAAAGTATTCTAAAATTAATGAAGTTACACGTAAATAAAGACGCTAAGTGTAGTTCCAGTAGCGCCTGCATTCGAGGTATATATCTCCCAATTGATACGATATTCCCGTGCTTGCATTTCCTATCATGATTTTCTTTATAGATGATTGCTGCTAATAAGGAAGCTTTTAAACCAAGAGTTCCAATTAGTGAAATTGAAATCATCCCTTCGTAAATTTTACGGACGCCATCACAAGTTGGTTGACCGTTATGGAATAAGCGTTTCACAATTGATGACGGATATGTTCCTTACGTCGTAACTACAATAACCTTCCCTTTCATGAATGTGACCTACCGAATTAGACTATTTACCGGATTTGTCATCACATAAGCAACACGACGGGTGCCACATGTGGATCAGGATCTGCTTACCCTTCCGGAGCACCTCAGATCACCCCTAGTTTTTGGTGGGGTTCGTGTTGCTTATTCTTTAGTTTTGTTTATGTTATATCATGTGTACTATTGTTTGTCTGTTTGACTTTTTCATTTTTGGCAATGGCGTTGTCAGTTTATTTTCGATTTATGATTTGACTGTCTCTCTGGTTTCTTTCGTCCCTCTTTTATCAATGTTCAAAGCCCGTAAATCGATTCAAAAGACAAATAAAGAGCAACAAGCAAGATTGAGGAAAGCGTATGAACCCAAAAAGGAGCGAACACTAATGCATCGACAGGGCAATTATATCCCATTAGGGAACAACCTTTTAACTCCAAGTGGGAGGGTGTTTTTTCTTCCTGAAAAATATTCTGATCACCAGTTAGACTGAGAAGAAAAATATTAATATTGTGGTCAAGCAGATGACAAAAACATATTGGTAACATTTGATTGATAGTGTCGAAAAACTAAAACAAATCTGACTCAGACAAAAAAAACATACCACCCATTTTGCAGTTAAATAGCTGCTCCCTTTGACTCAATCAAAATATAACAATACGGAATTCGAAATTGGGGAAATTATAGAGGAGTTAACTGTTTGTAAAAAGACAAATAACAAAAATATGGAACTCCGATGAAAATTCAAAACAAAAAGTCCCTAGTCAAATGCAAAAAACGAATGCTCAAAATATCAAATGAATAGATATCGATTATCAAAAAATGTTAAGAATAATAAATATAGTTTGATGATGTTTGTCATCTGCTTTAAAGCGTTCCTATAATGCTGTTAAACTGAAATACATGTTACAATGTTGTTGTATTCTTGGTTTGTGCAGACGTATAATACAGACCAACAGGTACCAGATTCTGCTGGAACTGCAACAGCTTTTCTCTGTGGTGTTAAATCAAAGGCTGGTACAGTAGGAGTAGACGATAATGTTCAATATTCAAACTGTTCGACAGTTCAAGGAGCGAAAGTGACGTCGATCTTAGACTGGTCTCTGGCTGAAGGAAAATCAGTTGGATTAGTAACAACCACAAGAGTTACCCATGCGACTCCTGCAGCTGCATATGCACACGCACCAAGGCGTTCCTGGGAAGGGGATACCAGCCTAGATAGTACACAAAAAGGTTGCACTGATATTGCTTATCAGTTGATAAAGGACAATCCAGATATTCAGGTTAAAAAGATTTTGAATTTCATTGTATTAAATAGATATTCATTTATCGTTGTTTTTGAAAATAAGATTTATTAGACTTCATTCCCATACGTATCAATACATGTTCAAGATATAGAAAAGTAAAACAGCAAGCTGTTAAAAACGTTTATGAAAAAGGTTCGAAAATTCCATTGTGAAACTGAAAAAAAGGAATGAAAAATACTTTTATCTAAGTGTAGTTTATGTCTATTTTAAACATCGACAAGTTCTTTCCAAATGCAAATTTAATTGGCACATTAACACAGACACTACAGAAAAGTTATGAAAAGGAGCATGTTACCGAAGACAATCCTAAGATCGATTTACACGTTATCGCGTGTTCATAATATTACATCCTCTGTGGTTGCAATTGTTATGTATTTGGTTATTCGCCGAATTAAGTGCTGTTATTATATCTTTTATTGTTTTTGATTTCATTAAATTACAATTGTTAATGTCATTTGGTTGCTATCTTTTGACATATCAAATCTCAGTATGCTATACATCTTCATATAAATGTTATGTATCTTCATTTTCAATTTGCAATTAAAAGATCTTTAAACATGTTACTAATCATTAAAACTTCTTCTTCATTCTTTTATCAATCACCACCCCTTCAAAATTAAACATGAAATGTTCTTTCTGCTTCCTGTGACACTTTTGAACATTCATTCTTAAAGGTCATATTGATAACAAAACGTCTGTCATTCGGTGTATCGAGAAAAATAATCGTAAATGGATACCTAACGGCATTTCAACCGGATCGTTAATGTAATTAATTGTAATTTTCTTCAAAATCTGTGAAAAATCTCCTGTCTTTTCACTGATGAGTCTTTTGTAGACGAAACACGCGTATGGCGTATATACAAAATTTAGTCCTGGTGTCTATGATGAGTTTATTCAGAACGTCGAACATATTCGCAAAAAAGTATGTCTTTCAACTCAATAATACTGTAAAGAAAATATGCAGTACTTTATGAGAAAACACAGAAGGCGCAACACAAGTCTATGTAATATATAAGTGGATTTAAAATTGGAAACTATATTCCCCTTATTTCTATTTTTGCAAAATATCTGATTATGCTAGCACAAATTAACTTTACGACCCATTTGAATCATTAAAATGGAATCACATTTTTATATCAATAAAATTTGTTAAGTCATTCGAATTATGAAAACAAATCTTGTTTGTTTACATATTCAATTGAAATGTCGAGGAGGCATCTGTGTTTTATTGTTTTGTAAAAACGGTGTACTCTTAAATCTTGACTTTACCCAGATACTGATAATAATGATAAGTTTTTGACAGACAGTTTTATTTTTTGGTAAATTTAATGTATAATTCATTAAATCGATAAGAATTCATTCACGATGCTGTACCAAAGCTTTCACGTTTTATAGCACTATACTTGACCACCGTTAGGTATTCCTTAACGGTAATTTTTCTCGATATACCGAATGACATCCGTGATTACAATTTTAGGTAATATTGGGTGGTGGAAGGCGCTTCTTTCTATCCAAAAATGAAACAGACCCCGAAGAAGGAACTACATACACCAGCTACCAAAGACGGGATACCAGTCTTGTGCAGGTAAGCATTGAATACTTTTTTACATTTTAGTTTTGAATATAATGATACGGCTATTCATATACTTTATTGAGGTCTTGGAACAAAGACATGTTCTGCCTCTAAATTTTTGCAATTTTTAAGTGGGAATACCAATTTTTAAGTGGGAATACCAATTTTTAAGTGGGAATACCAATTTTTAAGACTTTTACTCAATCATACCTCACATATCTAGTAGTCATTTTCAAATTTCTAACGACAAAAACTCTCCATTTTGATGAAAAACATGCAACAAGAACAGAAAAAAGTTTTCGTTAAATTGGATCAAGAGAAACATTCAATATATACCTCAATTGATGATCTTCGGTCCTAACAGGGTAAGTTTCACAAGCACTGGTTCTGGAAAAAAATCACATGTTTTATTTATTCTTATTTATAAGATATATATCTAATGTTTCTATGGAACCCATTTAACGTATCTTCGATATTTGACTGTGTTATTTTCTCTTTATATTTTCACTGCGTGTCAATGTGTTAAAATAAATAAAATTTCAATAAAACGTAAAAACGATTCATTATGTAAAAGAGGGACGAAATGATACCAGAGGGACAGTCAAACGCATAAATCGAAAATAAACGGACAACGTCATGGCTAAAAATGAAAATGAAAAAATTGACAAACAATAGTACACATGCCACAACATAGAAAACTTAAGAATAAACAACACGAACCCCACCAAAAACAAGGGGTGATCTCGGATGCTCAGGTAAAGGAAGTGAACAAAACTTTTTTGTGAGTAGGGAATAAACATATAGGTAGTAGCTGATACTAAAATCACTCAATATTCGAAATTTTGCTAGTTAACGCATCAAACACAATTTTTTTGTGTCTTTAATCATTGTCGGTTAGGTTCGTTCAAGTATGTTCCAGCATATGGAGTAAATGTGTCTCAATTGATACGTTACTCTAGAGCTAGCTCAAAGTACGTTGATTTTGTTGAACGAGGAATACTGCTTTCTCAAAAGTTGCTAAGAGAGGGCTATGAATCAATCAAATTAAGGTCATCGCTCAAGAAATTTTACGGTCGCCAACATGAGCTGGTTGGCCATTATGACAAAAGTGTGTCAGAAACCATATCTGACATTCTTCCTCAGTCATAATAACTTTCCATCATTACCGAACTGAACAAAGAAATAACACGACGGGTGCCGTGTACGGAGCAGGAAATGCTTACCCTTCCGGAGCTCCTGATTTCACTCCCGGTTTTTAGTGAAGTTCGTGTTGTTTCTTATTTATTATTTATAACTGTTGATGTAAATGTCCTTTGGTTTTGTGAGTCTGTGTTTACTCCTTGGTTTTGGTTGGTATTGTCTTAGAAAACTCTAAATATTGATTTGTTGATAAAATCTATGAAATTATAGGATACATGTAATAACAATATATGACTAAAGTAACCTTATTTAGAGGCAACAAACGTCCCTCGTCAATCAATGAGACACGTTTTGCTAAGTTATCGACACAGCGATTACAAATGCCTTGACTTTGTATTAAGTTCTTACGTAAGTATTTTTTTAGTCGAGATACATACATATGTTATTTTCAGGAATGGATACAAGATAAACAAAACAGAAATAAGACCCATGCATACGCTTGGAAAAAAGAGGAATTCGATGCTATTAATCCAGATAATACAGACTTTGTCTTGGGTATGTTTCATTATATCACTTAATTTTGTTTTGAAGGTATTGTGTGATGTGTAAACTCTGCATTTGACTCAAAAAGGATGTTGGCTCTTTGATGTCTTTGTGTTACTGTTGTCATAGGAATGCTGTCTTGTTGACACTATTAATTGCGTTTATTATTCGTGCTAATATGTTTGTTTTCGTGATCTATTTTACCGTCATGTGATCGGACATATATTCTTCAAAGACCAAAGGAAAAATATGTTAACTGCTATAGTATAGAAATAAGGACACCAAACAATAGATAAGTGAAAATGTAATATATCCTGGATCCACCTCTGGTATAGTTTATTTCATTAGCAATATTTTACAATTTTACATTTAACATAATCGTCAGAATACATAGTGGCATTAATTGGAATTCACAGTCATCCTTATATTTATAGGTTAACATGTATCTGTTGCACTATTGTGTCATGTTAGGGCGAAGGTTGGTGCCTGTTGAAACGTTTAAACCCACATTATTTGTGTGTACAAATTCTTAGTCAGGAACCTGTTGTTCAATAGTTGTCGTTTGTTAATGTGGTTCATATGTTTCCTCGTTTCTCGTTTTTTATGCAAATTATACCGTTAATTACCTGTTTGAATTTGTTCACACTAGTCATTCTGGTGCCCGCTAAACTTGATGTTCAATGTGAGCCAATGCTTCGTGTTGAAGGCCATAAACCAATAATTGTTTACCTTTTACATAGTGTGACTTGGATAGAAAGTTTTCTCATTGTCACTCTTACCACATCTCATTTCTATCTTATTGTTTTGATAAGACAATAACAATCAAAACCAATGAGTAAAAAAAGACTCACAAAAACCAAAGGACAACATCAACAGTTATGAATAATAATTAAGAAACAAACTCCATTTTCTTCTTTTTTTTATTTGTTCCAATATATGCAATTGTAAATTATCTTTATTTTTTATCAACAAACCAAATTAAATTGGTATGCGCACAGTAACTAATACATAATGTAAAATTGTGTAGAGATATAAAAAAAAGTTTTTCGAAAATAACCTTATAAAATAAGATTAATAATTCGACAATGACAATTTCACAATAAAATTATTACCATAAATATTTTGCATATATTATATATTTATAGGTCTGTTTGAATCATCCCATATGCAGTATGAGCATTTACGAGATAAAACTTCCGATGGAGAACCATCTCTACAAGAGATGACAATAAAAGCTATAGAGATTCTAAGGAGAAACACAAATGGATATTTTCTACTAGTTGAAGGTATGTTGTAAAGACGTAATAAGTTCCCCCTGTATTTACTTTCAAAGACTATCGGGATTTTCTGAATTCTTAAGAACTATAGATATATGAAAAATATACTGTTAATTTTTCAGATTTTACAACGTTTTACAACCACTTTATAGAAAGTTATAATGAAAAAGACAATTTAACTTAATTTTGAATAAAAGACAAACGTTTCATTTTTATGAGAACAATTTTCATAACTTTTAACATCCCGTAAATATCTGGGTTTTTTTTACTTTTGTATTATCATTATTATCAAAAGAGACTTATAGTATTATACAATGCTTTTAATTCAAAGATAACTTCAGAAGAAATTTTGTTTTAACTTAAATATGCAATGTTTTCCTCTACATTTTAAACATTCACATAACATATTTTATGCAGCTTTATACATTTACAATCAAATGCACTGTTCTGAAATATATGTTATGATACAGTCAGAGCATAAATAAAGTAAGACTGTTTATAATCAGTAATAAAAAAAAAATTAATCTACCTAGTGAAATAAATACAGGGCTATATTTCTTTATACAGGTACACAAAGTTACAACATGTTACGTAACAAGAATAGTTTTAATATTCAAGGATTATATCACTGCATCTGTATTGTAAAATTTGAATACATTTTTGGTTGATTTGTCAAAAGCACTTTTATATGTTAGTCACTTCATACATTTTAACGTTAAGTCACGTGCAAAGCTGCAGAGGGTTTTGCAAGAAAAGCATTAAGTTCCTATGAATTGTTTGTTTACAGGTGGTAGAATAGACCATGGCCATCACGGTACATATGGTCGACGGGCTTTGGAAGAAACTGTTATGTTTGATAAGGCTGTTTCATCGGCTATTGATATGACGGCAGAACGGGAAACATTAATAGTAGTGACTGCTGACCATTCGCATGTATTTGCCATGGGAGGTTATCCAGCTAGAGGAAATAATATACTAGGTATAAAATCACGATAAAGTGTACATCATCTCGATTAGAGTTATCCCTCTTGGTTTAATTTATGAGTGATTTTTTTTCTTCCAAATGAGAGGATACACTGGTGTACGTGTGTCCGTCTTGATAAACGTCTTGTCTTGTATCAACTGATCGTTATACTTTGCCTGTGTCCGTCATTTCTTGATTCAATCGATCGTTACATTTTTTCACATATGTCCGTCTTGTCTTCATTCAAATGTTCGTTACACATTTCTGTCTCATTTTCTTAAAAAAAATTACTTATCCGGTATCAGGTTGGAGATCATCTGCATTTTAATGTTTTTGTTGTATATTTCCATTTTACCAGTGGAAAGAAGTAAAATGTGATAGTCGAATATTCAAAAACTATACTTCTGATGTGAGGGTTTTAGAATATCTTCCTTTGTGTAAGCTTGATAAAGGCAACAGTTCCAGAAGTAAAAAAACACACACAAAAACCTCCAAGGAAAATTCAAGACAGAAAGTCCGTAATAAAACGGTAAAAGCAAAAGCTCAAACACACCAAACGTATGGATAACAATTGGCATATTCTCTAATTGGTACCGGCACTTTCACATGTATGGAGAATTAAACCTGGTTTTATACTAGCTAAATATCTCACTTGTATAACAATGGCATTAATTTCCATTATAATGACAACCATGTGTGAATAGAACAAACCGACATAATAGTTAAAAATGTTTAAAAAGGGGTACAACAGTCGACATTGATTTAAAATCTAAATCAATATAAAAAAAGACAAATAGGTAACAAAGAAACACAAAAAGGAATACAGACAAAACAAAAGAAAAATGAAAGACAAGAATACAAAAATATTATTATAGCACAATAACACAATGTCGGGATGTACCAGTACAGTGTCACGTCAAATGGATATGATCAAAAACAGTATAACAGTAAATAGTTATCAAAAGTACCAGGATTATAATTTTATACGCCAGACGCGCGTTTCGTCTACATAAGACTCATCAGTGACGCTCAGATCAAAATAGTTAAAAAGCCAAACAAATACAAAGTTGAAGAGCATTGAGGACCCAAAATTCCAAAAAGTTGTGCCAAATACGGCTAAGGTAATCTACTCCTGGGGTAAGAAAATCCTTAGTTTTTCGAAAAATTCAAAGTTTTGTAAACAGAAAATTTATAAAAATGACCATATAATTGATATTCATGTCAACACCGAAGTGCTGACTACTGGGCTGGTGATACCCTCGGGGACGAAACGTCCACCAGCAGTGGCATCGACCCAGTGGTGTAAATAGTTACCTAAAATTAATAATAATACAAAAGTCATAAATTGATTGAGCTCGAGAAAACAAATCTCGGTTACAAACTAAAACCGAGGGAAACACATCGGTTATAAGAGAACTAAGAAACAACAGGAACACTGAAGTGCAACAAAAACAAACGCCAAAATACATGGAAACAAACTATTTGATAACAACTTCCATATTGCTGACCTGGTGCAGGACAATTTAAGAGAAAATTGTAAGTGGAAAAGACTGACCAACACATTTTACTATTGTAATGTAAAGCAGTTTCAAATCTAAAGAATTGCGCTACAAAATAACATATTTTTTTCAAACCAAAGAGATTGTAAACATTTTTTTTTATATATGTGCAAGAGTGTCAGGAAACATAGGACTTAATTTGTGCTAACATTGATTTACTTATAACTCTGATGAAAGTATAAGTTCCGAGTGAGAGAAAAACATGGTCTACTGTCGATTCATTAATATTGATTGGATACCAGTTTTCGTGTGTTCCGTGAATACAGGTGAACCACGAATTTAAATGTTAAAAAAATAACATATTTTCAATAGGTTTTTTTATACAGAGATTGACAAAACCACGAAATCAAATATCAACGAAAATACAAGTTTTCAGCAATCCACGAAAATTGGTACCGAAGGAAAGAAATGAATCCACAGTATATGTTTTTTTGAGGGTTTTTGTTTTTTTGATTTCAATCATGTGTTGAATTGTTTTGTATTACTTTGTATCGTTGTTGTTGAATACCATCCTCTATTGAATTGTGTAGTAAAAAGATTTAAAATTAATGTTTACAGGTCTGGTGGAAAACGACATGGCAGATGACGACATGCCTTATACATCTCTTGTTTATGGAAATGGGCAGGTTCAGAGGGAAAATCTCACAGGAGTGAATACAAGTAAGTTTAATAAGACAAAGTGAATTGGTTACATTTGGTAAAATAACTGTATATAAAAAAGGTAGATATCAAACAATGAGGATTTTGATAAGAAACTGAAGGGATGATTATTCAAACTAACTTATAAAAAAGAAGATGTGGTATGATTGCCAATGAGACAACTCTCCACAAGAGATCAACATGACACAACAATTAACAACTATAGATCACCCTACGCCCTCCAACAATGAGAAAAACCCATACCGCATAATCAGCTAAAAAAGTCTCCGAAATGACAATGAGAAAACTAACGGCCTTACTTATGTATTAGTTGGTTTTACTGTAAAGCAAAACAATCTGAAGAATCTTGAGTTGTTCGTTAATGTAAAGCACGAAATGGTTGATGGGTGAGTCTTCAACAGTCGCCGATGACAAAGGTCTTCAGATTGCTCCCATCAATCTTATCCAATAAACTCTACCCTCACTACAATTTAGATACATAGCTTTAGAGCACTGGTTTAAATGGATGACTGCTTTTTATCGAGCACGCTACTCACCGAGGAACACAGCTGCAAGAAAATATCTACAAATTGCCAATGATATCTTGCAAAGAAATATAACCATAATTTGTCCAAATTTTTATCGGTAAAATACATAAACACTACAAACACGGACATACCGAGGAGTACTTAACGAAATGATATGATTGATAAAAGGAAGGTTTTAAAAGTAACGGCATTGTGCATCATTAAATATATGTTTGTAACAATTCAAAGGGGGATAAATATGTCCATGATATGCCACACAGAATTTTTCATATACTTTATATATATCAAACCTCGTTTGTGTGATAGGAATATTGAAACTTTCAACAACAAAAAAAGTCAACAAGAGTTCTATATTTTGACTGCATCTTTCGAGAAGCTATCTGAGATTTAAAAAAAGGTTCATTTTAATGAAATAGAAATATTCGTCGAATTTAATGAACCTTTGAAAAAGATTGTGGAAAGTTATTGACACTCTTTAGTAATTTGTATAATTAGACACTGTTTACCAATAATTATAATTGTCAATTACAGCACATTTCAACTACAAACAGACGAGTGCTGTGCACATGAATTCAGAGACCCATGCCGGAGAGGACATTCCTATTTATGCCAGAGGTCCAATGGCTCACCTGTTGACTGGTACACACGAGCAGAGTTATATTCCTCATGCTATGGCATATGCCTCGTGTGTGGGACACAATAAAGACCATTGTAAACGGACTTTAACATCGGATTCGATAAATATGAAGCATAGCATTACACTGTTGTTTACTCTATATATACTTAAAATATCAATTGTTTAATTCAAATCTTTGCCTGTGCCAATTACGTAAATATGAATAATAATTTTATATATATAGTCAGGTTTTTTTTCATACAAATAAAAACTTTTTAAAACAATGCAATTGAAATTATTTGTAATTGAGTAAAACAGCATATTGTCTATGATGTCATCTGTAAGCTATATGTGTTGGAATATAAATATGCTTTCAGGTAAAGTTATTGTTTAGGACTTATAATAAATATGGGTGTTGGAATATTAGATCCCATACAAGATTAATAATGTTTCAGAACTGATCCAATATATGTCCACCGTAAACTATCTTTGTTGGAATATGAGAGAGTTCTCATGGATATTTTTTGTCTATGACGAATTGTAGATAAATGCTTTAATAGAATAACGCTGCTTTCATTAGTCATAAATAGATTGACTTAAACAAATCTGTCACAGGCCAAAACTGAGGGAAACACGTCAACTCTAAGAAGAAGACAACAGGTCAGTAGAAAAACTGACCTGCTACCAAAAAAATCTGCTTACATTCATAGAACGAACTATTTGATAACATCTGCCAATTTCCTGACTTGATACAGGACATTCTAAAAAAAAAATGGTGGGTTGAACGTGGTTTTATGACTAGCCAATCTTGCTGCTTATATGGCAAGGTTAAAAATGCAGATAAAATCACAGCATAACGTGACTTGAATACAATTTAAATAAATGCATAACACTCAGAACAATGAAATACACAAATAAACAACATGTAAACGACAGAATAACAATGAAAACCTATAATAAATTTACGACAGTTCATAATTACAAAACAATATAATATAAGTATGTGCTCTGGGAAAACTATACGCGCCCAAGTTTGTGAGAACATTTAGTTAAAATTATGGTCCAAGACTATAATATTCTTTTATTTGTCTTTTTTAATTATTACTCTTACTATTAAGTGTATTTTTAGTAATATCCATTTGACCTGTCTCAGTACATATACATCCCCTCACTGTGTTATTGTGCTATGGTAAATTTTTTTATTCTTGTCTTTCATTTTTGCTTATGTACTTGGTTTATATGCCTTTTTGATTTTCTTTGCTGACACATTTGTTTGTTTAGTAGTGATCACAATTAAAACACATGGTTGACTGCTGTATCCCTATTTTGACATTTAAACCTATGATGTCTGTTGGTTTTGTTCACACATCATTGTCAATATAAAGGGATTTTATGAGACTGTCTTATAAGTTGAGAGATTTGATCTTTTTAACATAAGAAAATAGTTGTCCTGTACCAAGTCAGGAATATGACAGTTGTAACCCATTCTTTTGATGCATTTTAGCATTTGATTTTGATATTTACTTTGGGATTTTCGTTTAGAATTTCCTTGGAGTATGATATTTTTGTTAGCATTTTCAATAGATATTTCATAATTGAACTATCTTGAGTTTGGGTATAAGACCACGGTCATGTATAAGTAGTGTCTAGATCTCATTATGAATATGTCCTATGTAAACTATCTGTTTGAATAGAAGACCCTGTTAAGGCATACTCATTTTCTATGACTATTTATAGATATGGCATTGGAAAATATAGAGTTTGATTTTGAGCTAACATTAAAGTATTAGTAATATCTAAAACTCGTTATAGATACTTCCTATGAAAACTATCTGTTTGAATATAAGAACTTATTTAAGTATATGTATTATCTACATGTAGATAGATATAAGAAAATGCTGTATGAGTGCCAAGGAGACAAATCGCCATTCAAGTAATAATTTGTTAAACTAAACCATAAAAGGTGGAAGTAGGACTATATACAGATATGGCATCAGAAAAATATCTGTGTTTGACTATGAGTGCACATTCAGGTATAAGTATTGTCTCGAGCTTACTATAGATATGTCCTATGTTAACTCTCTGTCTGAATATGAGACCATATAAATGTATATCAGATATGGCATTGGAAAACAATGTTTGAATATGACAGCTAATGAAGTTATAGTCCTTTGTTTGAAATATGGAATGACTGTTTATATGGAGAAATAGTTAGCAAATAGCAACTTTGACACATATCAATTAATAACTATAAATATAAGATTTTCACATGTACAATTTTTTAATGGAAATATATGATATGATGCATGGCAACACAAAATACTTCTGAATGAATACACTTCATTTACTCATCTTCCATGTTCACATAAAATATCTAATATACACATTCACACAACTCTCATTTACTGACATTAGATGCCCTGTCTTATTATGTCCATTTATTCTGATCGTGTAGATTGTATATCCATGTTCACTTTTCTACAATAGTATTGCAAATCTTCATTGATCTTTCAGTTGAGCAATCATCTCAGATCTCTGCATATTTAACAATCATGGCAAGTTCACGAAATGTCGGTGTAATTTTTCACTGCTATGCAGTAAATGTCATGACTTACTGAGATACTTTACACTAATCAAATCTGTTTTCCATAGGATGTCTGTCATTTTCTACTTTTATCTTTTTGCCTGAAATAATAATATAAACAAATACATGAGTTTTCTTCTAAAAAATGATAAAAAGTTTTAAGGAATACAGTCTAGAAGAGAGAGGTTCTCCACCTTAAAACTGGATATGATTAGGACTGATACAATAGGCAATGGTTGCTGCTGTTAAAGTTTCAGGTTAAGATAACAATAATCAGTACCATTACTAGCATATTTTTTGATTAGGCACAGAAGCAATTGCTTAATGCTTAAATTTAAGTTCACTACATTGGTTACAGAAAAGACTGTTTTACATTTCCTACAATATTAAGTCAAATTATCTCCCCTTAATTGCACATTTTATTTGTCTAATTGTCTCCCCTGTGTTGAACTAATTTGTGTGTATTTCTCAAAAAAAAACTGAAGTAAAATGATATGTTTAAGGGGATTGTATTTCTATCAATAAATAAAATTTAATTCTTGGTTTCATCCTTTTTTTAACTCCTGAGGATACTGACAACTAGAGTAAGATTGCTTTTTATTTTTTCTCACCTTTTTTGCTCTTTTCTGTTCCATTTCTTCTATCTCTCTTTCAATTTCTACACAAGCTCTTTCTATCTCATAATTTTTACTGACCAGTCCTACCCAACTGAAACAGAACAATTTATACTTTAGACTAAAACTTTAAATGGTAAAGGGCTTATATATAATTTATTTGTAGTTCATATATAGTACGTCCTAAAGTACTAAATTATTCCATATTGTGTAAGTAAAATGTAGATATAGTCCGGCCGATCGGTGAAAAAATTGCTCAAATAATGAGGAAAGCACCAATTTTTGCATGATGGTACATTTTTGTGTACTGAGCAATATAAGCTATGGACCCACCCTCAAAATTCAATATGGTGGCTTATTTCAAGATGGCTGCCGTACGTTCTAAAATATTTTCCAGTCTTGCATAAACCACAGTGGATTTGATGCTGGGTGGACAAAAATCAACATATTTGAATGACTTGGTGAACTTAGCAAGATTTTGTTTTGATCTATTTTTGAAATACAAAATGGCGGCTATTTTCAAAATGGCCGCCTTGAAAAATAAGCAAATATTCATTATTGAGAATTGACCTGAATATAAACATTTTATTGATGTATAGTGTCATTTGGTATCTGTCCCAGTTCTGTCCTTTCTGATTTTGCCTTGCTTGTCATTTCATACACACAGTAGTAGCTTTCGTAAAAAGCTGCAATAGTAGCTTTCATTAAAAGCTGCACTATTTGTTGTCTTGGGTCACACATAAAAGCTGTGATTTGGGATTTATCTGCCTTAAGATATTATTCAGTGCCTATCATATCTCTTGGGTCGCAATATTTTGCAATTTGAGACATTAAACTGTGAATTGAGAATCAGTTAAACACATATCAGTGAAATGGCAGGAATTGAGGACAACAAGGACATGAACATTGAAATGGCAGAAACTGAATCACTTGGGGATATGGAGAAACCCACAACTGAAGACGCTTGAACAGAGGACAGCTCAGAAATGACTATTAAACAATTGTACCAAGAATATTTAGCAGATAGAAAATCAAATGCTCAAAGAACAGCTGAGATGTACCGCAATATAAAACAGAGCGAAGCCCGAATATATAAAATATGTGTTGGTCTCTCTACGTTTCAAGCTGAACAGAAAGAGGCAATGAATATTAATAACAAACAGATGAAAGCAATATCTCATCAACTTCAGCAGTCTGAAGACAGGATAGACCACAAGGCTAGTAATAATTGCTTGGCGGAATTGATGGTCCGACCAATAAGATATTCAATGTTGTGGTGAGACGAATGGACAAGCTGACAACAACTGAGGAAGGAGACACAGTTCTATTTAAAAGTGCATTTGAACAGCAGGATACCTTCCAACAACTGGCATCTGTTGTAAATGAATCAGTGGACAATCGAAATAAAGAAGATAATATTTCTGCAATGGACACATCATCTAAGCCAAAATTTGACCTTAGCCAGTACAACGCAAGTTTACCAAAAGTACACAACAAAATCCATGCCGTGGGTCTTTCCCCAATTGTAGTTCGCATGAACCATAAACCGCGCCAACTCTGTTGAAGGTGTCTTCACCTTAAGTCAAAAGTCCTATGTCAGGGCCCTTGGCCCTGCATGAGACAGTTCAAATTATTCAACAACAATCTCCATTTAAGAACATACTATAAACCTCTAGTACTAATGAAGGATACCTGCAAAAGGCTTATGTGTCTTCTTACGCACACTAACCCTCTACTATGAGTCAATAATATTTGGTTCAGATCAGCACACCATTACAGAAACAATTGGCTGCAAGTGGATTCTATCAAGTTTCTCCAATACTGAATGCAGTGCCTACTTACGGTATCATCCCCGTCGAGTCAATGGCAAATGCCACATTTATCACTCCAATTCTGACAACCTCGTCCGCTTCTGGAGCTCTAATATGCTTCCCATAACAGCAAGTTGACTCCATTGACCGATCAGAAATGGAAAGGGCAGAGGAAACAAAAAGAGTGTGGCAACACCTCTTCGTCAGACTCCTCACTGGAGAGAGAATATACCCGATGGCAAGAAAATCTTTGTGCAAGGGACCGGAGCCGAAGCCCACAGCTGCCAAAAATGCAAAAACTCAATTGAAGAGGATCCATCACTTGGGAGGCGTTCATTTACCAATTTGAACGAACTACCGGTAGATGACAATGGGAAATCAGGAAAAATGTGTGTAGGCCCCAGATTGCCAGGCCGATATTGGCTTTGAGTACGCTCGCATGGTAAACGCAGATGATGATTCCAAGGCCTTAAAAAAGCATTCATTTGGAGCAGCGCTTCAGCAAGAAAGACGATCAAACCAGATTGGAACCAAAACATTCCGTCGAGGATGTAAAGACAAAAACTTCAAGTCATGTAATAGAGAGGAACTCAAAAACATTCAACAAGGCGTTAAACCAATTGAAAACCTCAAAAGCAAACCAGATGGCGATATACGGATAAAAAAATTATGACCATCGACAAGTCTACTTTGCTGATGGCGCAGTATCACCGACCGATAAAGAAAACATGAGCAGTCCTTTGGATTATGAGATGCATAACCTCACACAAATTGTCACAAAACTAGCTGATGTTATGCTTTCAACTAATCAGCATAACTTTGGATTGGCCGATCAATATAATCTCGGTTCTTCTGATCAAAAAATCATTGAAGATCACCAGTTCAATGGAAGATCACCTGATCAATATAAACGTGGAAAATCTCTTTGGCAATACAATCGCGGTAATCGGTAGATAGAGGTACACCCAAGCTTAATGCCTATCGATCAGCAACACCCCCACTAAGCTAGAGAGTCCCTAAAGACAACGGTTAGCATCTCCACGGACAAAATCCAGAAATCCCGAATATTTAAGACAACGGTCACCTTCACCAGGATACGTATCAATTCAAAGTGTAACCCCAATAATGGAGCTAAGGGTCGGGCCAGTAGGACAACTCAGATTCCAAAGTCTATTGGCCATGAAACATCACCTTATCACAAAATCGAACAGAGACCCACTGCCTCGTCCAATATTGTCATCAGACGAACCATTTGAAAGAGCTTAGTATTACGAGGTACTATACATGGCCAGAATGTGAGCATGATTGTGGACACTGCTGCAATGATAACATTAGTAAATGAGAAATTGATTCCTGCAGCAAATGGAGATTTGGAGAACGTAACGCTACGTGGTTTGGGTTAACAGCTTGTTATTGGGAAGATTATAAGGAACGACTCTCGACATTAATAGAGTTAACATACACTGGGATGTGTGCAAAGAGCCATTAACAGACGATGTTATACTTAGGCTAGTTATTTTGGACACACTGATCGCAGTGATAAACCTGAGTACTCCCACAATTACCATCAACAATAAAGTGATAAATGCTCCATTTGTTAATAGTGGAAACGAGATTTTAACTCAGCTAGTTTGCATAAAACGAACCATCACAGTTTTGCCAAATTCAAACATGACTGTTACCATTAAAACTAATAAAAGTGCTGACCAGGAGTGCATTTTAGGACCATGCTCGCTGAAATGTTGTAAATTGGTTACGCACGTAGTTGGAAAAGGAAATACTAAGCAGTTGCCCCTTAACCATTTTAAATGATGGCAATCGTCTAATCCGCCTAAAGAAAGGTACACTTATTGATTACATAGAATAATTTGACGATGTAGTGGGTACGGCAGATGAAAACGCGATAAGTGACGTAAGACGTGGCATTGAAGAGACACGAGACAAGGTGCCCTCGGCACTGCCTCAAAGTTCAGATGAGTTACCTTCTATTCCACCACATTTAACCGACCTATATTAACGTCAATCGACTCGTTTCAACCTATTTCATTCCAACCATTAAAACTGAAAGCGTTTAAAGAACAATTACAATAACATGTAACATATTGATTAACATTTTGAATTTCACTATTTTCTTTTTTTGTATATGCAGCCATATTTGCAACTTATGTGTTATAGAAATACCAAAATTGTTTGTTTTGTACTTTAGAATTAATTGATAACAAATTCAAGAACATGAAGTCCATTTTTAAAGAATCATTACTTTAATTTCCGAAATTATATAGAATACCTTTAGGACAATCTTGAATTTTATACCGTTTTTCCGCCATCTTGAAAATGGCAGCCATATTGGATTTTTCAGAGTTGGTCCATAGCTGAAATCAAAGGGTATATAACCAAGAACTACTATGCAAAGTTTCATGCTTTCCTCATCAAGTGAGCAATTCTACTCTATATCTGCACCAATCGGCCGGACTAATAGCTTAAAATGGTGAAAATGTTGCTACACTTTGTTTATTGCAATTGTTTGATATCAACAGCCTTGTTTCATAGAATATCATCATGTTGAATATCTATAAAATGTTTGCAGAAATTTGTTCAAAATTGTGTCCAGAGAAATAGTAATTTTCGTTGTGTATAATTTCAACAATACATAGAAGATCATCTGCACACTCTGCTTTTTTTCAATTTTGAAAGCTTCTACAAATGATGTTGATAAAATCTTACAATGAATATATTGGTTATTCAAAATACCTTTCTTCTAGTTCTTTCAGTTTACCACCAGCTTGAGTTTGTTCATTCTTTCTTTGCCAATTAATTTCCTGTATCTTCTTCCTGTATTGTACAAAAATAAATGTTTATATCTTTTAAAAATCTATCTTATTAATTGTTCTAAGGGAAGATAACTCTTGAAATATACTTACTCACACGACTCCTGGATTGTTCCCCTTACTGGTTAGAGAACTTTGACAGGAACATTTATTTTCACACCTTTTACTTAAATGACTGTTTATTATATCGTGATTAGGGAAATGAGCTTTCAATCATAAAGTTTTGATAACCTTATAGAATTCCGACAAGCATTTATAAATTGTAAAACAAACAAATAATTGGTTGTCTTCGTCCATTATTGTCATATAAGTTTTTAATGAATACTTTAACCTAAAATGACCAAGAGAGGATTTTGACAATTCAAAACTTTTTCAATGAATTCCTTCTTTTTTGTTTGTTTTATTATTGATCAAACCAAGGAGGTAATATGATCTCCTAAATCAAAAAGAAACCAACGAATTACGTATCTGATTTTTTTTTCTTTTGTAATCAGCAATCCACGAATTTACATATACCACGAAACGTATTTTTGTCTCTACCCACAAAAATTGATACCCATGAAAATAAATGAATCCACAGTATAACTGTTAAATCCACTTCATTTGAACTTCGGTAGATAGATGCCTCAATGGCAATCATACCATATCACCTTATTTTTTACACTGTTGGTATTTAGCTGAATTTTGTCTCCAAATGACCTAAGATCTACTCCAAATAATTTTCCGACATCAAGCAACAATCTCTGTTTAATAGTTACATCATTTTTTTAAAAAGTTTACAGGAACTTGTGTGATCTTACATAATGGCGGACAAATTTACAAACAAGTGTCAATACATTTACACAAACCTGAGTTCTTGTAACTGTTTGGTTGCTTGTTCCACCATCTGGGATAACACTGTATTGTAAGATTTCCAAGCATTCGAACCATATTCTGACAGTAGTTCTAAATTTAATATTCTGAAAATCAAAATTATTGATACAATTACAGTTAACCATACTTGTTAAGTTTCAAGAACTTTACAAATGTATTTTCAGATATTAATCAGATTACTTTTACCAGAAATATTTATTAAATGGATGATAATTGTGAAATTATTCACTTCCCTTAATGACCTTCAATCACAAGGTCAGAAATTTGTTCATATACAGTGGAGTAGCTGGATCATTTTTACTTGTACGCTCGAACCTTTGCGAGGGATAGAGGGGTGCCAACCGCTCAAAGTTAAAGCACCTGTTGGTAGAGGTTTTGAAAGGGACGAAGCCCCCGAAAGCTATGGAGAATGAGATACCGTTATGATTCCTGTCAGTAAAAAATTATTGATAGCAACATACTTTTGAAGCTAAATGGTTTATTTGTTTTGGTTAAATTTTGTAATATATATGTTAACTTATTCATCGTGTTAAACTGGAAGCTAGTGTAATGGTCATTGGTTTTAGAGCAAATTTATCTTTCCTTCAAGGGATTTAACAAAATCTAAAATTTTCTTTTGATATTATTTTCTTGATCTGGAATATTTCAAGACAATCTATGAAAGTTTATAAATTGAACATGTAAAACAATTAATTGCGTAAAGAAGAGGTCGGCTATCTGTCTATCAGAAAAGAACAGAAAAATGAATGAAAACAAATGCTTTCAAAATTTTAGCTTTAAACATTAATCATAGAAAAAACTTCTTCAGCATTTTCATAAAATTCAATGAAGGTTCGACAAGTAGTTAATGTAATTGAGAAATAACAAAATGTAAGCCCAAACTGCTACCACTTATTAATTGCAGAAATAGATACATTTTGTCCTTAAAATGCGGGAAAATTAAAATTATAATTGCATTTATATTATATTGCTCTAAATATACTCTTTTGATCATAAACAGTTCATGTCCAACTTTCGTAAAATTTCACGGAGAGTCATTCAAAAGACTTTATCCACATAATCATTTGGAAATATTGACGCCGCTTTGTCTCGCTTTTGGGACATCAATCACAGGCTCAACAAAAATACAAACAGCATATCGAATCTGAGCAGATCGTGAATTGCTTTAAATATATAAGAAAAGTACGTAGAATTCATAGTAGATTCAGACTTTTACAAAAATTCGAACAAATATATTAAATGATCTATTTGAGTAAATTTAGTCCCTTTTTAATCAAAATTACAATCCATTGAAAAAAGAAGCACAGGGTTGATGTGCTTTTGACCAGTTTTTCTTATTCTATGTCGATTATTTATTATATTTTCAAAATTCAAGTGTACGCCCGGGTGTTTTGACGTAAACTTAGCTACGTGCATGATATAAATCTTTGATATCAAATTAAATATTTGTGAGTTATAGAAAACAAATTTTGATGTTTCAACTTTTATCAAAATGGTTGACAGTTCACAAACAAAACAACCACCAAAATACCAGTTCAACTGTAAAATAAGAACCCACCGAAAAACCAGTTCAACTCCACAACTGTAAAATAAGACTTAATGGCTTATGACAGAAGCATATACCAAACAGAGAGGTAAAAATCACACCTTGAAAAAACTCCAAAATTTCAATAAAAATAACATCTCTTTGAAAGCCTGCTTGCACCTTTTAACATTGTCACAATAAGCAATAGTTATTTCCAAGGATCCGGAAATTTTTTCACCTAATTTCGGTCATTTTCATACAACTTAAAAGTTGATGCCCCTTTTCAAAAAATGATTGTCAAAATCACATTACTGCATGAGACTCATTATGAGTATGCTCATACTCGATCGTCATGTTCGTAGCATCAACAAACTTGTTTCACTGTTGCATCGCATTTGCTTAATGATTTGTCCTACCATTTTCCAAAAATCGATCAAGAGCAATTAAGGAAAGGCAACAGTTTAAAAATAAAATGATTTCAATGACTCAAAACAATAATATTCTCAGTTATCACTTTTATAATTACATTTGATGTATGTTTCATTATAATACTTTATTTTGATTGGCTAACTGCATATCGTTTGTTATTCCGTAAGCAATTGTATCAGTCAATAAATATTTTCATTCATGATAACACGTGGTCCCACAATAAAGTGCACTGGTGAATAAGATACAAAAAATATAAAAATCGTATTTTCGTGATCATAGCACAAAAATGTAATTATAAGTATTGAATGCTTCTTTTTGTAACTTTATAGGGTTGTAAAAGCGTTGACCGTGCGCACATTTTTAGTATGAAGCGCTTCCGTGCTTCATACAAAATGTACTTCGGTCAACGCTTTTACACCCCAATAAATTTACAAAAAGAAGCATTCAATTCTTAAATGTTTCTTTCGATTCTGAAGTCAAAATTCAAACCGGAAGAAATGCGACTATATTAAAACAAACAATTCCGGACTCATTTCCGGGATTAGTTTTGTTTACCCAAATCACAGGAAATCATCGGCTTTTTAATAATTTACCTTTAATAGTGCAAGAATATTAATTAAAATAGTTGCACTAGCTTTGATTAGGATGAAATTATTTTAAATTTACGATTAATTGTCTAAATCTGTGGAAGAGAATTTTAAGCATGCGTATTACATAGTAAAAAAAGCACGTGTGTTAGAGGTAAAAAAAAAAATCTACGTAAATTAAACCAAGTTTTAATTTAATTTTAAATCATAATTGACAATTGACTTTGTCTGACCTGTTGGGTAATTAAAAAATGAAGCCAGTTGGTATGGAATTTTTATTTCTTTATAATAATAGTTTGGAGCTTGTGATTAATTGCCAGGTGTGAATTAAAAACACAGGTAAAGAGATTAGCAATCATTAGCCAATAGCTCCCCAAGGCATTAATATAGTTATTAGGAGGGCCCTCAGGATTATAACACTTTATTGGAGTGGCAGTTTAATTACAGGAAGTCGATAACAAAACAAAAATATGTTCAAAATGGCGATTTTGAAAGTCAATTTCAACGAAATGACCGAAATTATTACTGTTGAAAAATAAAATTTGACCTAAATCCCAATTAAAAGTTTAGGACATTATAGTTTCAGTTTAGGACATGACTGGCAAATATGACCGTTTCCGGACCCTTGGTTATTTCTGTATTATACAAAGAGAAATATATTGACTTGAATAGTGTACTTCTATTTAAGTAATCAGATTTTAAAAAGAGAGTACTAATAATACTGATATCATGTAAGTGCCTTGTTTTACATCTGGTATTTAGTCAGTTCTTTGTTGTACCTGAGAGATTGATGTTCTAATTGTGCCTGTGAGTTCTCTACAGCCTCATTCCAGGCAGATATATCTGTCATCTTTCCTGCAGGAGGTGGAGGAAGTTCATATCTGAGAACAAATAATAATCTGGTTTATAAGTTTTATTTTTGTGTTTATGAAATAAATCCAGTGCTACTATTACCATGATTACATAGCAGTTATAGGGTAATATATAAGGCCCTGGATTATGTTTATTCAACAGAGAATAAAGCAGAAAAAATAAAACAAAGAGCTAGAATCGTCATCTGTTTAAATATAAAAGGCCTTCAGGATTTTAAAAGAATAGTGCATGCAGATGTTGGTTTAAATCTAATCATTTGAGTCTGTAGTGCTGTAGTGTGTGTATTGAGCCACAAGTGTCAATCAAATTCATAATATTTACAACTTTAGAACATTGTTATTCTTTAGTTTTCTATGTTGTGTCATGTGTTCTATTGTTTTATCTGTTTGTCTTTTTTCATTTTAAGCCATGGTATTGTCAGCTTATTTTCAATTTTGACTTTCCCTCTGGTATCGTTCGTCCCTCTTTTACAAGGTCTGAAAGACATTAACATTTCTTCATTTTCTTGTGGATATTCTCGATATTTCTTTTTTAATATACATTAAATGTAAATTTGATTAAAACAGCATGTTAACCTTTTCATGTTCAGCATATCCATAGGTAACCGTGACTGCATTCTTTCGTACTCTGTTTTCATTATCTCTGTCTGAAAAGCAAATAAAACATTTTTATAAAGTGACTGAAAACAAAATGTTTGCTTGAAGAAACATGAATATAAAATTACCCATCAAAAGTAACCATTGTATCTCTTATGTCATGCTCCTTTCACTAATGCTGCACATACAAAGCCTGTAAGAGGGGCTTTTATTACTTGCAATATGAATGTTGGAGATGAATATCACTGTATTTTACCTTGTCCACCAAATAATCTAATCGAATACAACTTTAACCTAATTATTACTATTCATGGCCAAAGTAAAAGTATGTTAATTCATTGCACTGAGCCACCCACATTGTTAATCCAACAGTAAAACTATGTACATGTAGATATAGGAAGATGTGGTGTGAGTGCCAATGAGACAACTCTCCATCCAAATAACAATTTAAAAAGTAAACCATTATAGGTTAAAGTAAGGCCTTCAACACGGAGCCTTGGCTCACACCGAACAACAAGCTATAAAGGGCCCCAAAATTACTAGTGTAAAACCATTCAAACGGGAAAACCAACGGTCTAATCTATATAAACAAAACAAGAAACGAGAAACACGTATATATTACATAAACAAACGATAACTACTGTTCATCAGATTCCTGACTTAGGACAGGTGCAAACATTTGCAGCGGGATTAAACGTTTTAATGGATCCAAACCGTCTCCCTTTTTCTGAAACAATAGCATAACATCACAACATAGAAAAACATACGATAAAATATCAATTGGCAGACTTAACTCAATCAAAAAACGTATGATTACACAATGAACGAATAAATTTGATCTGCGATATCTGAATACAAATGCACAGTTAATTAAATATTAGAGACGAACATTCATGACCAAAAAGCTAACAAACAAATTCAAACACAGGACATCACTGAGAAATATTTAACTAATCAATGTTCACTTTAGAAAAAAAAAAGTTTTTTTATAATCTTGAAGTTTATACAAATGTTGTAAGAATAAGTGAAAAATTGAAGATATTACAAATAATCAAAGCTGGTGTACAGACATGATCCATTTAAATAAAAAATAACAAAAAAGCATTATAAACAGTATCAACAGGTCGAAATTAACAAGAAAATACGATTTGAGAGTACTCACAGTTACTGACAGCTAGTTAAAAGCCAAAACCAATTAATAGTAAAAAATCATGCATAAGAGACTAAAATCGACTAAAACACATCACAGGGATTTAGTATTTTAATAGTCAAAGAAGACATGACTTGTGCAATGCCAAAAATAAATGTATCGACAGGTAGTAGTATAGTGAAGAGCGACTTCTATAGAAATAAAAGTTAACGTGTCTGTGTCTCTATACATCTAGCCTCAAAAGATAATGAAATTTAGTTATGTTTTAATTTGCTAATGACAAAATCGAAAATTAAATCATACATATTCTTGAAATATTGACCTATCACTTCTGTTCTTTTTGAATGTTTGTTTGCAATGTTCTTTAGTATTGAATAGATAATCCAAATTTAAAAAAAAATTGGATGCTTCTCAGCTACAATCTCAAAGAAGAACATAGGCCTGGAGAAGAGATGTAGTAAAAAGACTTTCTTGGAGTTGAAGGACCTTAGATATAAAAAGATACATGACCATGATGACTATGATTGCCTATAGGACAACTCTCCACATGAGACCAAATGACACAGAAATTAACAACTATAGGTCAGATTACGGCCTTCAACAATGAGTAAATCCCATACTGTGTTGTAAGCTATAAATCTGTTTATCAGTATTTTCATAGGCAATGTTAAGGAAATATGCTTATCACTCTTCTCAACTTTTAAAATAACATTTTTAGTCGAAAAGCTTGAAATGTAAAATTACCAAACAGAAAGATTAAAAAATAAATCTAAGAAAATAGTGATACTGTATTACTTACAAATAATGTATTCAATCTAAATATAATTTTAAACCAGGTAAAATTTCTAAACACATTATTGTATAGTCCGAGATTACTCTGACGTCCGACGGTTGTTTTGCCAGACAAGCTGGGGCCGTGGGACGTAGGAGCTCGTCCCATATCAAAAAGTGGATATTTGCCCACCCAAAATAGATGCGCTGCTTCGTCGCTTCTGGAGCCAATTGAGGGCCTAGCAATTATATAAATCAGGCTTCAATCAGCTTATGTTTCACCTACCTGCCAAACCTTTATTTTTCTATATTTTAACATTTTTCACAGAGACCCATGATTTCTGCATTTTTGACTTTCACTTTCAAATGGACGTCAAGTAAGGAGAGAGTCCGTGGCCTCGAGACTGAAATATGCAAATATTTATATTTTGTTATCTCCTTTATAGGAGATCAATGTTTCACATTTAGAAGCAACCACGTTTTTTCACCTCCTTTACAGTAGATCGGTAACAAGCATTTAGTTCCAACCACAATAACAATCGGAAGCTCTCGGACATTTATGTAACTTGCATCGTAAATGAACGAGGTGTTACAATATGGTCATTTGCACTGTTTTCTCGTGGTCACTTGATATTCTTTGAAAATGAAAGGCAAAAGGCAGAAATCATGGGTCAGGCAGTAGAATCAAAGAGCTGAAAGCTCTGAAGAAAAATGACGCCACTGTCTCTAATATTGGGATAGTTTTTATGCAAGTCTTGATTTTCACATACCGTAATTAGTTTAACAATGCAACATGTATCGTGAGCATATAATTGATATTCGTATATGTGCGTGTGTGTGAAGTGAAGGTGACAACTGGCTGGTTTTTTAAGACAAATGAATAGGTCAAGACTAGCTGAATTGTACAAATAAATACCGTAGAAAGGCTTGTATATTTCTCACTGGTACATAGTCTGAATCTGGGTCCGTTCGCTTCCATTCACGTTTGCGCCCACTCATTTTCACCCCTTTCACTTTCACACCCTACATGTTCGCACCCAATCTTAATTGGTTTTGTGTTTAATAACTCTGTAAGTAAGTGTTTTCTTATAAGTATAATTGTTGTCATTGTCTCAAAATAAAGTGAGACAGCATTTTTTTTTTTGTGTTGAATAAATCTTTATCATGTTTTGGATAAGGTATTGCTAAAAATAATAATAATCCTTTCTAAATAAAGTGGTATTTTGTCAACGTTTTATTTTGTGTTGAATAACTCTTAATCATGTTTTGGTTAGTGTATTGCTATAACTTGTTTCATTGACTTGTTTCAAAATGAAGTGAGATTCTGACTATGTTTGTTTCTGCGTGTTGAATAAATTTTATCATGTTTTGGTTATATTAGTGGATTGCTATATTTTGGTTTCTATGTTTTATTGTTTCGTTGTTTCAGATCAAGCTGTTAAAAACAATTATCTTTTGTGTTTTTTCCTTTAAAATCTTCAATGTTTTACTCATACCAAGCTATAAATACATTCAGTATTTACACCAAAGCAATTTAAAACAACAACCATGATTTTCCAATTATTCAACTTGAATTTGAATTAAAATTGGGCGCGAATGAGTGGAGTGTGAATGTGCGAACGTGTAGGGTGCGAAAATGTATTGGGCACAAACAGACCTGATACCACACAGTCTGAACCCCCTTCTCCCACAAAATATTAAGTAAATAATCTTTTTGTTACTGCTATCAAAGGTCTAATGAAACTCAGATAGTTTCAAACATTTGTCAAAGAATTCTAGTCGAACTGGCACCTAGTTAAATTGGCACCTGGACAAATCAGCACCTGGTTAAAATCGACACCTGATATAGTCAATTCGTCACCCATGTTAAATATATATTTTTAACAGTATATTAAGCAATAGGGTAAAAATAAGAAAGGGGTTGCCAGAATTTTTTTCAGTATTTAAGCAAAAAGAGTTAAATACTAACTTTCACATTTTTGGGTGTTCATGTACATTTTGTATATATTTATTTTTCTCAACTAATGACTTTTTTGGTGTATTTTTAATGATATATATATATATATATGAGTAGTCCAAATAATTATTACGTCTGGCAAGGCTTTTTTAATTTTATTCTGGAACACCTTCCTATGACCGCAAGGCTATATTAATTTTTTTTCTGGGACGCCTTCCTACGAACGTCGTAGGAAGGCGTCCCAGAAAAATAATAAAATAGCCTTGCCAGACGTCATAATTATTTGGACTATTACATGAGATATTGTGTATTTTTCTGCATTATTTTAACCAGTTGAGCATTTTACAGGATTGTTGGTTTAATGCTGTTTAAACTTTACTGAAAAACAAACACCTTAAATTTGCTAATTATTTGGCATGAAAGTTTGATTTATTGAAAGGGACTCATAGTTTTCCATTTTATTTTAATAATTGACTTGTTTTTACAATTACACAAATTGTCTAATTGTTAAAACAACAGCTTTGGTAAGGGCTTCGTTGTTTACCTTTATACACTACATATTCACTTTCGTTTCGTGGTTTACCAAAATACACAACAACATATTCACTATGTACTTGGTAACAGTAATTAATTAGTTGAATAGAAAATATTATAACAAATATTATTGGATGCCGAATTGACGTCGAATAGGTGCCGATTTGACTAGATGCCAATTTAACCAGGTGCCGACTTGACTTGTACGTTTCAATTCCTCTGCGATCGTTTGCGGTATTTTCTTGAGAAAACCTATTTTCCATCATCATAGAGAAGAAGAAACTGCTTTAAAATGATTCTGGAACGCTTCATGATTGTTAAAATAAGTTTAATTCACTCAAAAACAATTTTAAAACAGGAAGTTTCCAAAGCACGTGTAAAAGAAGAAATTAACCGGTGAGAGTGGAAATCCGTATATGACAGATATCCCTATAGTTCGACTTTGAAAGTAAAACAGTTCAATCCTTTTGTAAAACAATCTTTAATATACCTATCACATTAATGTTTGAAGGGTCTTAAGCTTATTCAAACCATATAAGTCGGTATGAAACACCAAAACGGAATGAACAATAACCGATTACGTTTTGTAGTTTACAAATTCTAAAACTGGTTCCCGTCAAACTACAACACTTTGTTCGAGTGTAGTGGAATACAAGCAAAAACCAGTGTAAACTGGGTCCTGGCTGATTTAATACTACACAATGATGCACAATGATAACACAAGCAGATTCCAGTTTGTATGGAAAATAGGAAATACGAAACCAAGCGCGGTAGGCAGAGAAATGTAATGAAGTTCAGGTCGGCAGTTATGGAACAATGACTGCGTCATTTTCCAAAAACTAAGAGATTGTAGCCCGATTTATATAGTTCCAAGGCCCTCAGTCGGCTCCAGAAGCGAAGAAGCAGCGCATCTATTTCGGGTGGGCAAATATCCACTTTTTGATATGGGACGAGCTCTGATGTCCCACGGCCCCAGCTTGTCTGGCAAAACAGCCGCCGGACGTCAGAGTAATCTCGGACTAATTATTGTAATTACCTCAAACTGGAGATAGTTAGGAGCAGGTAAGTATTCTAGATAATTCTTTGTAGGTCTGTATCTTCTTGTTTCTTCATCAACCAAAGCAAGAGCCTAAAATTAAGTAACACAACACATATAATGAGACGCACAAAATTTATGCCTAGACTTTATTCCTTAAAAACAATTATGATTTGTTCATGTTGTTACAGTGTATATGATTATAAATTAAATTCAAGGATTCTCAATAAGGGCAGAATTCTATCTAGGGTATGTGTGTTATGACTCAAAATTTACAGGGGTTTTTAGTTGGGCGCTAGTGTACATTTGTAACCCAGTCTGCAGAGAGGATAAAATTCATTACAAAATTGCTCCAAATTATGGGACCTCTGTGTAACAAATACAGGGTCGCACATATACCGACTGAGCTGTAGAATTAAATTACTTCCTAAGCTAAAGATATATACATGATCATGTATCATACACAAACTTTTTAAATTTTACTGCATAAATAATATTTTTGTGTTCTCACGTGTATAAAGTTTTAACTTGGGGAGGTTGTAGGATTTGATAATGTCCCTAATGAAATAGTGTCCACGGGACATTATTTCCTAGTAAATACGGTCTCAGGACGATATTCACTTATTATATGTGTCCTGGACACATTTTTCTATGAAAAACTGTCCTCCGGTATGAAAAAGTGTCCCTGAAAGTGGACACATTTAAAAATACTATATTTCAGTGATAAGATGTCCACCTTAGTATTCCTTACATGTACTTCCCTTGGAGGACATAATTTGTTAATAATAGTAGGATTTAATAATGTCCTCTATTTCATAACATTCTGTAGTCAAGTGGACACTATTTCATAGATATTGCTATGACAATCTGTCCACTTTGGGGACAATATTCCATGGCAATGGACATTATTTAATACCTAAATTCTAGGAAATAGTGTCCATGTGGACACTATTTCCCAGGACACTATTTTGCCTTACAAGGTCATTCTTGGTTGTATTAAATATAAAGCAGCTCCATGAATGCATAAATGATAGTCTATGTTATCGTTGATCAAACTTACGGCTTCCCTAACACCTGGTTCGTCATATCCTTGGTCAAAATAAGGTAAGGCATCGACAACAACTTCTCCAGCCATTGTACACGAAGGGGAGATAACTTCTCTCTGCAATTTCGGCCCATAACAAACTCGGCCTAAAACAAATTCGTCCCACACAGTCGGACTATAATAATATTGTACTATTACTGAATCAGACAATAAGTATAATGATGGGTGCTATTTTCTTACCTTGAACATTACAAATAGTAACAAACAAAATATGCCTATAAATATTTTTTACTATTCATGCCAAAAAGCAAATAAAACTATTGGGTTCTTAAAAAGAAATCTTAACATCAGTAACAAACAACTAAAAGAAAATGCATACAAGTCATTAGTCAGACCAACACTAGAATATGCAAGCGCAGTCTGGGACCCCCATCAACAAAACAACAAGAAAAAAATTGAGATGGTACAACGCAGAGGGGCTAGGTATGTTACCAACAAATACCGTAACACATCATCAGTAGACGCCATGATAAAACAACTCGAGTGGCAACAATTAGAAGAGAGAAGAAGAACAACAAGGATGTGCATGATGTACAAAATTACTAACTGCCTAGTTAATATAGATGCAACATCTAGGCTCATTCAAACAAGCCGAGCATCAAGAACAACTAGGACTGGATGTTTCCAGGTTCCTCTTTGCAGAACGGATATAAGGAAAATGTCATTCTATCCAAAATCTATACGGGAATGGAATGCCTTACCACTTTCAACTACCACCGCTCCGAGTCTTGAATGCTTCAAGGCTCGGCTAACAAAATAGACCTAAACACTTGTTTTTAATGAGCACCTGTATATAGGATTTTAACTTTCACAAAATGTAAATATATTAAACTTTCTTTGGACTTTCATGCGCAACACACAGTGGCAGAATAATCAGACAGTTGATTGCGGCCGCTTAACTGGAAGAAGAAGAAGAAGACAAATTCATTTCATTTTTAAATTTTACAGACGCCATCAGGGGGGGTCTCATTGGGGGGTTCCGATCCCGGATCCCGCTTACTGTTTTGTCAGATTCCCGTATCCCGCTTACACTATGTACGTAAGCAATTCTTATTTTTTTGTCATTTCCCGGGTCCTGCAAGACCTCATTTCCCGTTTTCACGACACAATAATTTGACTTTCCCGTGTCACGCTTACAAAAAATCGGCAATCCCGCGTCACGCTTAGACCCCAATGAGACCCACATCAGGAGTTGGTTGACCTATATGGAATTTCAGTTTCACAGATCTATGATAGCGGATAGGTTCCTAATGTTGTAACTGCAATCATGTCCCCTTTTAACAAAATTTTCCTATCGTATAGGACTAAATACAGAGTTTGTACTCACATGAGTGACACATGTGGAGCAGGATCTGCTTACCCTTCCGGGACACAAGAATACCTGGGGTTTTGGTGGGGTTCATGTTGCTTTTAAAGTCTTTATTTTTCTATGTTGTGTTTGTCTGTTTGTCTGTTTATCTTTTTTCTTGGTGTTGTAAAGTATATTTTTTGATTCATGAGTTTTATGAGTTTGAACATTGGTATACTACTGTAACAGTACTGTTGCCTTTATTTTAATGTTACTCTGGTATCTTTCCTCCCTCTTTTATGGTGTTTTGCATATCAGATACTATATGCAGTAGGTTAGCTATTTTTTTATTGTATGGTGAAGAAACTGTCTGTAAGGGTTCATCTGACATATTTTTTTATTTTTATCACCCATACTTTATCTGGTTGTCCGGATTTTTTTATAAGATACTATAAATAATATAGGCCAACACTTTTTAATGTATGAAATGATTGATTGATTTTGATTTTTGGTGTTTTAATAACACTTCATTGCTTTTGAGCTATTTCGTGGTGGTCAGTTTTTATTGGTGGATGAAGCATATAAATCCACGGACTTTGGATAGGAAAACTGCAATCCTAGTAAATTAAGATTGGAGTCAAGTCCACCTGCACGAGCAAGGTTCAAACTCACATTAGAGTAGACTGGCTAGTGATTACTGTGGTAACAATTTAGACCACTCCCATGAAATGATTGAATTGTTCACATGCCTGGCAGGGTTCCATCTGATCTTACCTTGTCATTTACATAAATCTGTTTGAGTCTTTAAACATAAATTAAATCATGATCAGAAAAGGAGGCAAAACATTTCAAGTAAGTACTGTTGTCTTAATCTATACCCAGTTTCTGTATTCAGGACTGTGATATTTGACATGGAATTTTTTAAGGCCAATACTATCGAACTAATAATTCTGAAACTGACATCCATACCATCAATTAATAATACTGAAACTGACATCCATACCATCAATTAATAATACTGAAAATGACTACCATACAGTCAATTAATAATACTGAAACTGACTACCATACCGTTGATTAATAATACTGAAAATGACTATCAATACCGTCAATTAATAATACTGAAAATGACTACCATACCGTTGATTAATAATACTGAAAATGACTACCATACTGTCAATTAATAATACTGAAACTGACTATCAATACCGTCAATTAATAATACTGAAAATGACTACTATACCGTCAAATAATAATACTGAAAATGACTACCATACCGTCAATGAATAATACTGAAACTGACATCCATACCGTCAATTAATAATACTGAAAATGACTACCATACTGTTGATTAATAATTCTGAAGATACTGAAATAGACACATCATTATATAAATAAATATTTTATTAAGTCAGACAAATATTTAATTACGTCAGAAGGATCCCACATTTAATATTCTGCCCCTAAAGTTCATAGATCTATCACAGAATAACATAACAATCACACCTAATCATTCATAACAAGATACCATAAAAAAATGATTGCTTACGCCAACATAATATGATTCCAACAAAAAATATCTGTTTGCCCAACACTCATTCATAACAATAACATTGTCACTTCTATCACATTCATACATATAACCTACAATGTCAAAGGTGAAATGCTATAATTACTGTATTACTAACGAACACAATTATTAATATTACAATGTCACATATGACAATCACACCCAAAAGTATAAAAATGTCATTAATATTACAATATCACATCACACCATGACAATGTCAATGATATAACACATATAATACTATGACTATGTCACTGACACACCATGACAATGTCAATGATAAAACACATATAATACTATGACAATGTCACTGACACACCATGACAATGTCAATGATATAACACATCTAATACTATGACTATGTCACTGACACACCATGACAATGTCAATGATAAAACACATATAATACTATGACAATGTCACTGACACACCATGACAATGTCAATGATATAACACATATAGGGGTAAATTCAGTAAAAATCTCCCATTGACTTTAATGCTAATCTATGTGTGGAAATAAATTTATACCTGATTTACCTTTAGAAATTCAAAACTTTCATGAAAGTACAAATGTGGCCCCATCTTTTGCAACAATAAAAACATAGGGTCATGCGGCATTTTAAGGGACTTTTTTACTTCTTTTCCAACTTTTCTTGTAATAAACATGTAATGTATCCAATTTTCAAGTTCCAGTTTCAATACAACCTTCATAAATGCTGAATTTGTAAAGATAGAGCAAAATTTATACTACAGCCCATACTGCGGCCAATGTATATTTGGTATATAAAGTTGAGCATTGACTGTTTTTAAAAGAATGGTGTAAAATACTATGTTTAATAAATATGAATTGTTTTCTGTGTTTGCTTTGACCAGTATTGCGAGTACATCTAGAAACTAAAGTCTTGGTGTACTCTTAGTTAGTTTTTTTCCTTACAAGGAAGTTTTTGATTAAATACCATGAAAAGACCACAAAAAGACTTTTCAAAGGCTTTTTTAAGCAGTTTTATACCAAATAAAACAACAATTATGTTTCATTTTACTAAATCTGTGTTTTAATTACTTGTAAATTTCACAAAATGTCATTGACAATCACTCTGCAGAAATTCCTGTTACCCCAACATCTGGATGGGTTCTTTGCCAAAACTAGACAGCCAGAACTGAAGTAGAAAAAAGTGCCAAATATGACAAAATAAGATTAGGTATGACCAAACTTTACATTTGGGAGATTGAAGTAACAATTTAGAATATTTAAAACCAATTATTAAACATAAAAATCCAATTACAAACATTTCAACACTTGTTTCATAGATGAAGGACATGTAATCATGAAAAGTTGTCTAGTATATTCTTTAAATAAAGAAACGCAATGCGTTATGTAAAAATAAATGAATACCTTAATGCGGTCAGATTATTCAATTGTTAAAATACTAGAAAAGTGCTTATTTACCACTTGTTCTACAACTTAACATGGGGAACACGGCTAAAAAAAACACTATGTCAAAGGGAGGTAATCCATTTTTTTCATTTGATTTTATACATTATGAGGAGAAATATGTGCAAAATGTGATGTAAATTGGAAGAATATTTATGCCTTTCATTGATATCATAACTCTCAAGTGTAATTTATATTGTTTCTTTCAATCTGGACACAAAAACTGATTTTTACCATATACTCCATGCTTCTCTCACAGTACACTTGAGTGCATCCTGGATAGCCGCAGTTAAATATAGAAATTTGTGTACAAAACAACTTCAAAAGGTTCCAAAATCCTTCCATTACATTAACATTTACAGGAAATGAGTTTTGTGATTATTGTGTGACCTTGGACAAGTACAGTGAAAAGGTGCATATTTTCCTATAGGGGTAAATTCAGTAAAAAATCTCCCATTGACTTTAATGCTAATCTATGTGTGGAAATAAATTTATACCTGATTTACCTTTAGAAATTAAAAACTTTCATATATCATTCATGAAAGTACAAATGTGGCCCCATCTTTTGCAACAATAAAAACATAGGGTCATGCGGCATTTTTGGGCATTCACATGGCCTTGTTTACAAACAATGTAGATTCACACTGAATTCCTTTACTGACCCCCATTACTTTTCAACCCTGTAGGGAAAAAAAATAGTACATTCAGCATTTATTTTTTATTTTTTTCAACTCTAGTTTTGATCCATCTACCAAAAAATATTTTTTACAAACATTATCTACCAATCAGAAGAGCACAGGACTTCACTTTTAGACAGAAGGCTCTCCCCCAAATGGGCGGTCCCTTATGACGTATATTAATTGACTGAATTTTCCCCTATAATACTATGACAATGATATAATACAATGTCAATGATATAACACATATAATACTATGACAATGTCACTGACACACTCAATGAGTTTCCTGCTATCATGTTACATCACCTTTGAGGTGTAATATCACCATGAATCAATTACTCATTTTACATCATCACATCACACTCAATAGTATAACAAATTAAATGACAATGATTTTCCTATTAAAATTAATCTGTATATAATCACTCCCAGGATTATAACAGTATAAATGATTTCCATGTCACGAAGACAATAATGTTATTAAATATACTTGAAAAGATAACAACCACCACAACAAACTATCCAATACTACTTCACAGAGACTCAATTACTGTTAATTTAGAATCATTGTTAGGATTTATATATACAATAAATTTCAAAGTGACATAATTCCTGTAAAAAAAAAGTTGATAAACAAAGATTTTCATCTTATTAAAGACATTACTGATATAAAGTTTCTGAATTTGTAAGAGTTCCACGGAACCCAGTGTCTTGCCTACTTCTGCTGTTAGTCACAGGCTCAACAAAAATGAGGATAAAAATGTTCATCTAGATATTATCTTTTGATTGTAAGCTTCTGTCCAAGTTTGGGTAAAAATCCTGGATAGTTTATGAATCTAATAAATGTTTTAAAAACTTTAACCACAGAGTGAATGTAATGTTTTCTAGCAGAAAAAAATAAGTCCATTTATAAGTAAAATACGGAAAAACAGGATTTTTTTTAACAAAATTTACTTCTGGATACTATCTTATAATCATTAGCAAGCTTCTGTCCAAGTTTAGTAGAAATCTAGGATAGTTTTAGAAAGTTATTAAAATTTCAATAACTTTAACCAACGATTGAATATTTGTGAACAGCGCTGCTGGAATGTAGGATCACTATGTCTCGCTTTTTCAACAAAGGTCGAAGGCTCGATAAAAATGCAGCAAGAATGTAGACTTGGGAGCAATCAAAATGCAATTTTTCATAGAATTACATTTTTCAGGGATATATTTAAAGCAACAATAATTTATCAATTCTGTATTTTGAAATTGTGTGCAAGACATTGCTGATATAAACCTTTGGTATAAATTTCATTAAACTCACTGTAGCAAGCAGCATTTGTATGAGATCTCTTAGAAGACATGTCAAACTGACAGATGGAAGGACACTAGGTATATCTATAACCTACACCAAGTTGCTGCAAGGGACTATGATTTGCATTGGACCTCAATGAAGTTAATAGCATTGCATTCTGAAGTACTGTAAATTCAGAAATTATTACATGCATTCATTATTTGCTATTTTATCATTTTTAAAAAGATTAAAAGAAAATTAAAAAATTTTATGGGATTTCGAAAAATCTGTTTAATTCATATATAAATTTCAAAATGCAACTCTAAATTATTGCCATTATAACCCTGTTGCATTTTTCGCAGAAATAAAAACATTGCAATAATTTCGAATTTACAGTAAATCAAAAATATATAACTTACAAACAAACAATATAAAATCATATGAAATAAACAAAGTCATGAGCAACTATAACATTTAATTTGATTGTTAGCCTAATATAGATAAATGTATTGTAAATTGGAATGCAAATATATTTTACTGAGTTAGTACAACCAAATATAGTGTGATCAGAGGTATAAGTTCATGAATCTATCAAAAACATTGTGACGCTATCCAATCAAAATGAACGTTAAAAACAATTTGAAGCATTATCCAATAACAATGAACATTACACACAATGTTGCATTAACCAATCACAATGAATGTAACAAACAATTGTTTCATTTGAAAGGTAAATATACAACCACAAGCTATTACAAAAATGCAAACTGAGCATGCAAGACCCTCATGGGTAGTAAAGGTCGTAAAAACTCCCCTTGTCAACAAAAAAGGTTGTTACAAAAATGCTTGATGATGTATAGATATGGAAATATCTTGTCATTCTGGGCAGCAACTGAACAATATAAAATAGTAATTAGTAAACCATGAAAAAATATTTAATTGTTTGGCTTTTTGTTTAAATTGGCATTATATTTTATTTTTTGAGAGATATCTTCTCTTATCTTATTTTTTGAGAGATATCTTCTCTTATTTAATTTTTTGAGAGATATCTTCTCGTTATCTTATTTTTTGAGAGATATCTTCTCTTATCTTATTTTTTTTTATCTTATTTTTTGAGAGATATATCTTATTTTTTGAGAGATATCTTCTCTTATCTTATTTTTTGAGAGATATCTTCTCTTATTTAATTTTTTGAGAGATATCTTCTCTTATTTTATTTTTTGAGAGATATCTTCTCTTATTTTATTTCAGAATCTATGCATGATATAGCTTAATATCAAGTAAAAATAAATTTTTTGAATCAATGTTGACAATTTCTGATCCTGGTTAGCAGGTTGTGATATCTTTTCAGATTCTATGAAAAATTTCAGGTTACTTGCACAAACATTGACCTTTGGTATACTTGTTTACAGTACACACCACTGGACGTTAAAAAACATTCATTTTATCATCTGATGCACAAATTTCACAAGTATTTTTTTTAAATTTCTCATGCCTCTCTTTCAGAAAATTACAATGCCCATATTTCTTCTTTTGGGCTAAAGTCAAATGTGTATGTATCAATTGCTGTAGCCTTAAATCAATTCAGACATTTATATTGGACCATTTGTTTCGTGATGTGTTTGGGTTTTTTTTTGTGGTATAACTTTAAATCATTTCTATAATCAGTAGATATAGAGTAAAATTCAAATGATAAAATATTTTCACTAGAATTATAAGGATGTTTTATCCCCTGAAGATGAGGGTCCCAAGGCAGTCACTTAATACTACATTACATCCTTCCTAATAATCAATGAAAATCTTTGACTACACAACCAAATGCAGATATTGTCTGTCAGCATTCAGTTTTCCTTTTTAGTGACATGATCCTATAAATAAAACCTTTTCGTGGAACAAGGAGTCAAAATATTTCAAACAAAACACGTCATAAATTCAACATTACATGGCTGTTATAAAAATCGTCATTTATAAATACATATTATTAGTCGTCTGTTAGTTGCCACGTTGCATTGCTTAATTAAATGCCTCTATTAAACATAAAATGTATATAAAATATGATAATTATGAAATAATTCTATGCAAGTTAATGAAATTAGTAAGTAATAATTCACATCTCCCTATTTGATACATTTTTTTTGAAGCAGACTAAAAAATGTTAATTCAATTAAATTTCTACCCTCAATCATACAACAAAATTATTTCAACAATATGTAATGCATTTTTAAGACCATTCCTTGTACAAATTTTCTTGTCAGTTTAATTCAAGTTGAGATCCTAGTCCAATCTGTGCTCCCTGTTAACAGGACCAGAAGAGGAAGTAGTCATGTGATCAAATTTTAGTGATGCACAGAACTGAAGCAAGCTGAGCAAGAACATAATCAAAAGTTAAATTGCTTTAATCTTGCTTCTTTTTTTTATTTCCAACAATTTTTTTGACAAATTTAATATGTTTGGTAATTGTCAGAAAAGATATAGATGTGTCCATGTGTTCTTGGGATTATTCCAAGTAAAAAAAGCAAGTCTTTCAATGACCAATGTCAGAGCAATTTTTTTGTCAAAAATTATACAAAGTTTGCCAAAGTTTTTACATTCATTTTATATACATTGTACATATTCAGTAAAAAATTTGTACAAAGAATAAATGTCTCCATTTGAAAAATAACTACTAAGTAAAATTAACAATCAAACATCTTTAGTTTCTCCCAGCCTTGGATAACTCTGTATAAGTTCCCTCCTATTGTGGTCCACCTCTTTAGCCTTGGTATACAGCAGCACACCAATGGTTACAATCACAGTCCCTAGTCCACTTAAGAATGTTACCGGATTACCAAATAATATTACTGATATCCAAATAAGGAATGCTCGTTTAACTGTGTTGGCAACACTGAAACAGAAAGGAAAATATTCTTTATATATAGTCTATCTAAATTATTTTTGCAAAGAATTTTGCTCATGCCATTGCTAGAGGCCGTCTCAAACTTCCTTTGCTTTTTGCGTGTATTTGTTGTTGTTGTGCATGTACTTATTTTGTGTCATGGATATATTCCACATCCTTTGTTTTTCTATTATAGTAATTACAAGGAAAATAAGAGAGCTTTAAAGTTAAGACTTGAGAATTTTTTTTTTTTAAGTTTTGAATGAATAGCCCATTTTTTTCATATTCACTGCCTAGTACCTTATATGTTGAAATAAATTAGTTGTTTTTTTATAGTTGAAGTGGTCACCAATTTCATCACTCTTGGCTATTTTGGTGGTGGCCAGTTTCTAAAGGTGGAGGAACCCAGAGTGCCCTGAGTAGACAACCAACTTTAAATAAACTTTTGGCAGGAAAATTGTAAGATTACACACATGATGCACCAATGATACATAGATAAATATATGCACTCTATATAGGAGTGGGTTTTGATCGTGTGTCTGCTGAGTTTATAAATCTCTGGATACAAACTCTATTAGTTTCTAAATGCAAATATGGGTGGGTGACAAATATGGAGAAATAGTACGTTAAATTCTAAATTTACCTCTATTAGTGGTAACCCCCATTTCAAAAGTTCCATCTCGTGGTACCATGTATGTTTAAATCGAAAAGCCTTTATTACAGCATACCCAAATAGGGACATAGGGATGAGAACATGAATATAACATTTTGTGGAGAATTTTAATCAAAGAGCTGAAGAGCTCTGAAGGAAAAGACGGCCATTGTTTCAATTTTTAGGGGGGTATCTTTTGATAGTCTACATAAAAAAATACAAAAAATGAGCAAAAGAACAGCTAGAACATATAAAAAGGCTGACAATAATGAAACTAATTATTGTTTATTGTTATTTCATTTCCTTAGTCAAGAATTCATCATAGAGACAATTTGGACCAATGAGATCTGTACCTGAAAACATTTGATTAAAGTTGGGAGTTAATTATCTAAAATTCAATTGAATTTAACAACTACTACAATATATTTTAGAAATTTAATTATGTACACCTGAACGGCAGGCTAACACCATTCTCAATTTTTTGTGATAGTATTCTCAAGAAAGTGAGGACTGAAAAATCTATTCAGTTTTAATTTTCCATTGATAAAGTTCCCAGTTACAACTCTCATCACAGTGATACATGTTCTTATAAAATCAAATATGATTGATATAAGCTGTGTGAAGTTTGTTTCCAGATCCCACATTTTGATATATCTGTAAAATTCATGAATAAATAGCTTTAAACTACAAAAAGCAATAAAAAAAAAAATTAAAAAAAATGACCACTACAATAATTATGTTGGTATGCAAAATTATTTTTTAATTGATGACTACTTATCATATATATACTTAATGTGACATTTTTAATGTTCAGATACATTAACTTTCTTTTTAGTGGGTAATTACTCATCAATTGAGGTGCTCCTTAATTGGAGAAAGATTCTAAAAACATAACTTTACAGAAAGAATGAAAACTGCAGTTGCTCTCCCCAATCTCAATAGGTATAAACTACAAAAAGCAACATTTTTTTTTTAACCATTTCAATAATTATGTTGGTACACAACATTTTTTTTATATAGAAGACTACTTATCATATACTAAATGTCACATTGTAAGTTACTTTGATTTTAGTGTATAATTACTCATCAATTGAGGTGCTCCTGAATTGGAGGAAGATTCTAAAAACAGAACTTTACAGAAACAATGAAAACTGCTGTTTCTCTCCCCAATCTCATGTATCCCCATTGACATTGTTTACCGCAAAAGTTGACCTACAAATTATCTGATTATAGCCTCAGATTAAAGCATTGCATGTTGGTGTGTGAATCATCTACACTACAGCAAATATCATTAGGCTTACATTTAACAAATACGGATTTTAAATTAGTATACAAATACTGTGAATGATTTTTATAATGAATAAAGGATATCCCTGTGTAGTGTGGCATTCCAACAATGACGTCATTAGGTTAGATATATTTAGAATATTTCATAATACTGATTTTTCTGGACTGTAAAAGAAACGTATATAGTGTAAGGGAAAGCTCAATATACGATAATTTCACGAGAAACAGAAGGGAAATGTGTAAAAAATGTATTTAAAGTCAATCTGTTCTCCTTGTCATCAATTTCAGTATGACATTTTGAGGGGGTTTCCAAACTATCAAAACAAAATGATTGACGTGAGGGAATGATACTCTGGCCAACCCCATTAGGGAATTGACGGCTTGAAGCCGTCTTTCCCCAATAAAAAAATTAAGTATTCACTTACCTGTGTGTTACAGGTGAAATGTAGCTCATTAATACATAAGCTGATATACTTTGAAAGTGAAAACAAATTCCATTAATAATGTACGCTGAGATCATAGTAATATCAAATGTTTTACTAGCAGAACCCATATCTATCATGAAGTAACAGGCAGGAATTTGTACTGCTATCGATGATAAACTGGTGTAAAATTGTAATTCTGCTGGTCTGAAAATAGACAATTTTACATGATGCTGAAAATTGTATCACTATCCATGTTAAACTTGTGTAAATTGTAGTTCTGCTGGTCTAAAATAGGCGGAAAATTCAGAAGACATAATGTTAAAGACTGTGATAAATGCATAAAAGTGTTTGTGATAAAAATAGATTTATTTTGTTGTCTTGCATGGATTTTTCTGTTAATGTTAATTATCTCCCCTTGGTAAACTTGTTTATCAAGTGGAGATAACTGTTTACTGAAGATTTTCATTTCAGAATTTGAGGAATTGTAGGTATTTTTTTTTACACACAATGAAAAACATTCTGATTGGTTGAAATGCTAATAACATGGAAAATTTACCAAAAGCCTGATATTTTCATTTTGGGGAACAAGCAATTAAATTACTCTTAGATCTTAAGATTCTGATAAAGCACTTTTGTGTACCGTATACAAAATAGTGGGCTCAACAATGTTTCTTTGTTAAATGGAAATTAATTCTACTTACGTATATCTATACTTATCACCACTAATTAGCACTTTAGAATAAACATTCTGTAAACTGGAAAAAAAATTGATAAACATTTTAAGTACCTAGAATATTACTAGTATTAGAAATTTTGAGAAAGCAGCATGCATGTTAATTTGTTAATTTCTGTGTTATTTTGGTCTCTTGTGGAGAGTTATCACATTGACAATCGTACCACATCTTCTTTTTTATAATACTTAGATAAATCTGATTTGAGTGCAAGTAACATATACCAATGTATTACAATTAACAAAATGGTTCTAAAACAAGAGGAGACAACTTATGAATTCAAGTTACAAATGAAACACATTTTCATGTATGTTCATAAAAAATAATAGCAGTTGTAAAGTTGGCAATTATATTCAAATTTTTAAATTTCCTCATATATTCAGTTAATAAGTTTCAGTAAATCAAAAAAAGAATGCAGCACACTATCTTTTTAACTATTTTTTCACAAGAACATTTTCTACTTTTTTATCTTGATATTTCCTAGTTATATCCACTTTACCAGTGATCTGCATGTCAATCACAAAAGAAAATATGTTGCAATAGTTATTTGTATGATATTAAATACTAATATAACTAATCTTATATGTTCTTGCCATTGAGTTCAAAAGTTTAATTATGAAGACTGTATATACATACCATTCAGTTAAATTTGTAGCTAAGGCTGCAATAAAGCCTTTAATATTAAAACTAAGTTCATATGCAGAACACAGGGCCAATCCACTCATTATTGGAATCAGCGACATAAATGTGTACATTCCTGTGTACTCTCCAATCAAAGCATACGAAATAAAACACGTAAATAATGGCGCTGAACTTTTAACTGTCTCTGTAAATGATACTGCTACAAACTTTAATGCTATCAGCCCTAGAACTACTGTTGAAAATCTGAAATATAAATACAAGTCGATTAATTGGTACTAATCCAAAACTCAAGCCCTATTCAAATGATTTTCACAGTTCGTTGTAATTTTGTGCTGTTAAATCAAAGCGCTGTAAGCGCTGAAGGCAGTTAACCAAAAACCAAGGCAACCGTAATTATGAAAACTGTGGCAATGTTGCCTCAACATTAAACATTCATATATAGTACATTCATGTTTATCTAATGATTTATTTATTAAGGCAAATAATTTATATGTTATCAAGGTTTCAAAAGCAACGCATATATCAATGTATATTTTTTATGGTGAGTCTGCAGTGGTACAAGTTCCCAATGCTTGCAGTTGTTCTACTTGGTAGTTAACCTTGGTTTTATTTGACTGCTAGAAGTTCAATTTGACGTAGTATGAACATGTAATAGTATGAATGGACTGGTTTCCCTGGAAAGAAAACTGAGTGTGTGTTCTATAGTACAAAAGTTATGAGACACGAATCAGACAAATGTTCACTACAACAGGGATCAAAGATGAGGTCTGACTGACTTGCCCATAGTAAATGTAAATGATTTGTTATTTTGTCCCATACATATGAATATATATAATTTAGGGGTAGGGATCTCAACGGTTTTCAAGTTCTCAAACAGGTAGGGGTAGGCAGAGGATTTAGGGGGCAGGGGGCCCACCCCCCCCCCTTTTTGGGAAAAAATTTGGTTGCTTATATAGGTAATCACTGAAGCATGACTGGAGCGGGCCCCTCTTAGGTCAGTCAGTGGGCCCCACTTATGAAAATATCTGGATCCGCCACTGGGGGTAGGGTGACCCTAGGGACTTCCCCTACATTTCATTTTATTTGTTATATTGTCCCATACATGAATATATATGGTTTAGGGGTGGGGATCTCATTGGTTTCAAAGTTCTCAAACAGGAGGGTAGGGTGACCCAAGGGACTCCCCCTATATTTCATTTAATTAGTTATATTGATCCATACATGAATATATATTGTTTTGGTGTGGGGATCTCGACCATTTCCAAGTTCTCAAACAGGAGGGTTGGGATGACCACAGGGACTTCCCTTATATTTCATTTGATTTGTTATATTGTCCCATACATGAGTATATATGGTTTAGGGGTAAGGATCTTGACCATTTCCAAGTTCTCAAACAGGAACGTGAACAGTGACATCAGGGACTCCCCCTATCTTTCATCTGATTTGTTATATTGTCCCATACATGAATATATATGGTTTAGGGATGGGGATCTCGACCATTTTTAAATTCTAAAACAGGAGGGGTGGGGTGACCCCTAGAGACTCTTCCTATATTTCATTTGATTTTTCATATTGTCACAAACATGAATATATATGGTTTAGGTGTGGATCTCGATCGTTTCCAAGTTCACAAACAGGGAGGGTGGGGTAACTCCAGGGACTCCCCCTATATTTCATTTTTTATTTATTATATTGTCCTATACTTGAATATATGCAGGGGCGGATTTAGACGGGGGAGGGTTGCGGGCTTGCACCCCACCTAAATTTGCAAAGCATGGGTTGTTTCTCAGCCTAATAAAGAAAATTCCGATAATTTTACCTCAATTTTTTTTTAGCCTCGCTCTGCTCAGCAAAAATTTAAGTTTGCGCCCCTCCTAACCTAAAATCCTGGATCTGCCCCACATATGGTTTAGGGGTGGGGAACTCGACCGTTTCCACAGTGGCAGATCCAGGGGGGTTCCAGAGGTATAAGTTCATGAATCTATCAAAAAATTGTGACACTATCCAATCAAAATGAACGTTAAAAACAATTTGAAGCATTATCCAATAACAATGAACATTACACACAATGTTGCATTAACCAATCACAATGAATGTAACAAACAATTGTTTCATTAGAATGGCAAATATACAACCACAAGTTATTACAAAAATGCAAACTGAGCATGCAAGACCCTCATGGGTAGTAAAGGTCGTAAAAACCCCCCCTTTTTTTTGGGCCGATCAATGCATTTGAATGGGAGCATATATTTGGAACCCCCCCCCCCCCCTTTACTCTGGGTTGGGAACCCCCCCTCCCTTTTTAAAATGGCTGGATCCGCCATTGTTCCAAATTATCAAACAGGAGGGGGTAGAGTGGCCTAAAGAATGCCACCTATATATCATATGATTTACTTACATTAAGGTATATATAATATAGTTGCATTATTTGTGAAAATAAAGAATGAAACTTTCAGCTACCTTAATTGACCCTTCAAAATTGAGAAAAAACAAATAGCCCCTCGAAATTGCAGTAATATGTTTACACTTTATAAGCATCTCACATGCATTATCATCATTTATCATTTATAAAGAAAATTTAGACTGTGACCATGAACATGTATATTGTTAGATATTCTGTTCCCAGCTGTCACGTTGTATTGGATTTTTAAATTAAAATTTATCAAAAAGTAATTTTTAGTTTTTGAATAAAATATTTTTCTGCTTTTTCTTTCTTTTACATATATCTTTTGGTTTACAATACTAGTGTTTATATTCATTTACCATGCATAGATGTATTTTTTCACCTGCTTGGATTTATTTTGTAAATGATCGTCAAACCCGGAATTACCCTTATCCGCTTCCGGAATCAGATGCGATTTTGTAAAATTTTGTCTTCACGGCCGCCATTGTTATGTGTTTACAATGTTGTTTTTGTCAATCAGATACGATTTTACTCGAATTTATACAATATTTGTCGGCAATTTTCTGTATAAAGCTAGCGGGTGAACAAAATAAACATCGCCGTCATGAATAATAATGATAAAAATAAGTTTTTAGCTCGTTTAATTGGAGACTTTGGTGAACATGGTGAAAAGGTTTGCAAAGTAATTTCTTATTTTCTTTCAAATGTAAGGCGACTACAAAATGTACGTCGGGCGTAGCTAGAAACCAACTATCCTAGTCGAAATTCCACTTGCAAAAGTGGAAGGTCTCGGACCACCACTAATTTGCACACCTGCCTCCAAATTGAAAAGCTACGAAAATTTCTTTTTCTAATTTGAAATTGCCGCCAACAGCATGAACAGTTGAATTATATAATAGACTACTGACGTAGTTGTACTACGTATTGATGACAAACAATATTCCTACGACTTTTGTTTGTCATTTAGGAAATCTAAACTGCTTGTCTTAAGAAATTTTCGTCGATTAAATATTTCATACAATTGTTCTTTGACATCTTAGCTAAAAGCACAAGTCATAATGAACTACACAAGGATTTTTAATAAGCACTACTTCCTATGTGTAACTTTAAAACTTTTGGATAAATCGACGATCATTTAAGGTTTTTCTGGTCATTTTTTTTGTAATCCAGAATAAAAAGTATTAAAAAAGTGTTCAATTAGTTATATATAACATAGTAACAAGCTAGATAATAACAATGGCAAGTATTTCAGGATTTATTGGGTAGAACACAAATCTAGGGTGCTCGCATAATGCAGCTTAACTGCATAAAAACTGTTGGAGGTAAAGGATTTTTAATCCTACCAAATTTGTCAAGTGTATGTCCAAAAGCAGGAGAAAGTAAACTGTATGAGCTTGTGTTTTATTTTTTTGCTATCTGCTAAAATTGTTTTTCTTGAATGTAATTTGCTATTGGTATTCTCTTTTGACTTGTTTTACGTTTTGTTATCCAGGGGCCTGATATAGCTCAATATATTGTTCGGTATGGCTTTTGCTCATTTTAAAGACCATATGGTGACCTGGATATGTTTCATAATTTGAATTAAGTCTTTGCCCCATGGTAGTTTCATTGACTCTTTGTATATTTCCATGCTGTCCGGTGAATTATTTTTTATACTTAAATTAGGCCATTAATTTTCTCGTTTTGAACTGTTTTACATTGTCATTTTGGGGCCTTTTATAGCTGACTATGCGGTATGGGCTTTGCTCATTGTTGAAGGCCGTACAGTGACCTATAGTTGTTAATTTCTTTGTATTTTTGGTCTCTTGTGGAGAGTTGGCTCATTGGCAATCATACCATATCTTCTTTTTTATATTATCAGTGTTCCAGCTAGCATGAAATGGAGGGGCGCCGCGCCCCGCCCCCGAAATTTTGTGCCCCTCTGCCTTTTTTAAGCGCCCCTGCGCCCCTCTGTGCCCTTTTGAAAAAAAGTTTAAAAAACAATCTTTTTTCCTCATATCGTCGCCATTTTGTTGAGTTCTTTATACACACACTTCATTAAGACAACAGATTAAAATTGTTGACACTTGTTACCTGATTATAATCACCTTTTTGATTAGAGTCAATTACTTAATCAGGTGAAATTTACGACCCTGTCTAATCCCTTTACCCTGAAGCACCAAACATCGAAGTTAAATGAATTGATTATTTTAACACCTGACGATGCAAAATATAATTTATAAAATAAATGTGAACGATGTTCATTTCTATTGTATTTGTTATTTATTTTGTCATTTAAAAAGAATCATTCCAATAGGTCAACACGCAAAATGCATGAAACATGATGTAACTTTGACCTCCGTAGCAGAGTTCAAAAAATTTATGGGTCACTGAATATTCACAATTCAGATCGTTTTTGTTTTGATGTTTTTATTTTTTAAACTGATCTTTCAAATTAGTTTTAATCCAGAAGAAAGTAAAAACATTGCTTGGCTGTACCTTAAGTTGAATATCTATATCCAAATTAAATTAATTAAAACTGTAATCCATGATCACAAATTGAATGCTTTGTTTACAATTGTTGAAAGCCATGTGCTTTTTGGCGGGAAAATTCGGGAAACCCCTTATTAACAGGAAACAGTTACATTTCATTGTTATTTATAGACAGTAGGAATTTCATTTTTCAAGAAATGTATAGTATAATTTATACTATACATTTCTTGAAAATGTGATCTGAATCTGTTTTCCTATCTTAAATAAAACTTATACAATGCATATAAAAAAAAAACTTTTTCTCTTTACAATTTTCTATACAATGTATTAGTTACCTCATACAACCAACTAATATCATGTTTTTCCAGAAATTAGAAGGTTTCCCCTCTCTCACAACAGGTTTATAAAACCCCAATGGTAAATACATCTGTAGAAACCCAAATATTGTGGTCATCACCATCTGCATGGCACCTAAATTGTCAAATCATTTATCAGTATGGCATATTAATATAAATATTAAAATTCTAATTCTGACAATTTCTTATGGCTTTAATCTATGTCATTTGATAAATCTGTTTAGCAATCATACCACATCACCTTCATTTTTATTTTAATAGATTTCTAATAGATTATAAATTACTCAAAGACTAAAGAGAATCATCTCTGCAAATGGCAAGGGAGGTAATAACTCACAAATGTATAAAAAGTTGTATCTCTACAATATTGACATTTGCTTGTTTAAAATCCAGTGGAAGATTTTTCAGGACAAGTCTCACATGTTTCATATATGCTTTTAAAATATTCATATTAGACAAATTACTTTCATGATGATCTGTCAAAAATACAATTATGAAAATCACTAGCATTCCTTTGATTTTGAAGAGTTATGTCCCTTGTTTTCTTTTTCTTTTTTTTTTTATTGGGGGGGGGGGGGGGGGACTTAAATTATAATATTCATACCTAAGACTGCTGGATCTCCTTTCAGCGATGTTAGAATATACTTGTTTAAGAACAATGTGAAGGCACTGAATATATACCAGAGAATAAGGAAGAAGAATGCCCGCACATTTAACAGGCCTAACTTCTCATCATCGTCCTGTTTTTTGACAATGTGTTTGGTCCCAATGTTCGTTCGTACTGCATCCATTGAGTTCTCTAAATACATATTCAAATCAGTGGATGTGGACAAGGACTCTGCATCTTTAATAAGTTTGATTTCACTCATATTTCATCTCCACATTTACCTCATATGATAAAGCTGCCTTCAATTTTTGTGTAACTGAAAAAAAATAAAAACACTTTAATTTTTTTACTTTGTTGTTCCCTAGTGTACACATTCTGTCAATTGGTAAAGTAGTTCAATTATATAGGTGCATGCCTGTCCCAAGTCAGAACCCTAAGAGGTTGTCTTATATTGTAGATCACCATGATCACTAGCTAGAAGAAGCCTGCAAATTCGTGGTACAATTGACCACTTTCATATTATCAACTTTTAACTCCAGGTTCTACAATTATTCAACAGGATACCTACTCTGTGGTAGGACATCCTGGTACTTGGTCAATCACGAGCAACCAAAAAAGGTAAAATCAAATATATGAATGGTGCAATTTGAAAAATTTATTAAGAGTGCGGAAACAAAAATGGGACATACCATCAGGACCATTAGAAATCAGAAAGATAGATGGTCAAGGGTATCATTAAACATGCTTTATATGCACCCATTGCTTACAGCTGTGCCAGGGACTTTCCATACTAAGGGGACTCATCTCTTTTGATTTTAACTGATTTCTATGCCGCCTGTATAAACATGATAAAGGTTACAAGAGCGCAATTATTTGTTTACATTTTACCGGCAAGTTTTTTACCCCAAGATGGTACTCAGAATAGAATCTTATACGGCTTCTGATTGGATGATATAGGATTGGAATTACATTTAATCGAAAGCTTATCCAATTAGGTTTTAAAATTGCCAAAAATCATATTCACATTTTACGAATTATAGAAAATATCTTCTATTTCTGCATGTCGGGGCCATTAAAAATCTGCCTTTTTCATTAACAGTCAGGGGACTTACTGAAATAGGTGATTTTAAAATCACTTATTTGAGTAGCAAAATCGTGGTTTTGTCACAAATTGGAATTTTGTATTTTTTTCAAAATTCTAAACACATATGCTTAAATAATATCTTTTAATTAGTAACATTAAAAAAAAAAAACTTTTTGCTTCTTTTAAGTAGAAAGGTTTCTGCCTTTGATGCTATCATTTAGCTGAAAATTCTATTTTAGTTGAAAAAATGCTATAATAATGGCTTAACATAATGAACTGATACTTTAATTTCTTAAAAGATTTTTCCCAGCAGTGGAAGTATTTTTCCTGTGAAGTTCAAGGTTTCATCTTTCAGATTATGTAATTAAATTCTACTGTTTGAGATAAAAATCTCACTGTTCGGGGGTGTTGAAATTAGTAGGGATTATTAAAAGAATGATACTTAAAGAAGTGATTTTTGGGAAGGAAATTGAGGTCTGATACTTAAACAAGTGATTTTTATGTCATTATCCTAGATTCAGTACACGGTCATCACCTGAAATGACCTGGTCATCCTAGACAACACAGATGTTGGTTCTGATAAGTTTAGAAACATAATTAGTCCCTGGATCATTAGTATTCTATATTTAAAGCTACAATAAAATTAAATCACTTCTTCTAGTGATTAATTTGTACTACTTAAATAGGTGAAAACTCTAACTTCCAACCTTTATGGAAATAATGTTACTTAAATCAGTGATTTAGAAAATCACTTATTTAAGTAAGTCCCCTGACTGATTAAGCGAAAAAAGAAGACGATCTTTTTCAACTGCATTTTAAGTCAATTTGAGCCGTATGACCCTATATATTTTTTTTGGTTGTAATGCGACACTGGCATTTCTAGTAATAGGAACTGCTACCCGTTTTTACCTAGTTTGTATAGTCTTTGAGAAAAAAAATACGGAACACTAGTGGTACCCTATGGAAAATGCATTACGAATAATTGCGCTCTTGTAACCTATAGCTACCACCCAACAATAAACTTAGTTTTGTATCTCTGATCTACGATGCTAGTAGTTATTTGCATATTTCACAGTACATTTTAATTATATAATAGCTGTGTTGAATTGTTTTTTTCAAATATTGACGGAATGTCTTAGCGCCAAAGTGTCTAATTACCAGAAAAAGGTTTGGCAATCAATGCTCTTTTTTTTTAGCATTTATCACCAACTATGTCCAAAAATTGTTAAATCCAACATGCGGCCTGACAACTCCTTTGACCTTTCAATTTCAAAGAACAGGATCAGTTAGAATTGTGTAGTTTGCTAGTGTGTAGTGTCGTAGTGACCTTAGGATCTCAGATTTTTTTTAATGTGACACATTAGGAGTAATACTGGACCCCATTGAACTTTAGTTTAATGATCAGGGTTTTTTTTTGGTAAATGGATATCTTTCTTGGTGACAGTGTCATGTTTATCACTTCAACTTCAATTTTTTTTACCATGAATCTATTTCATGATTTAGTTATTGATTTACGGTTTTAAATACCCGTTCGAAGATAAGTTGAATAGTTTGGCTAGTGGAATACCTGACAAATTCGATACCTTAAAGTATTTCTACTGAAATACTACATATTGTGAGTGCGAGAATAATCCGTCAGATTGCGGATTCGGTTGCTGTCATAATCAGTGTTGTTACCAAGCTTAGCAATTTAAACATAATGCCAGTTCGTAACTGAAAACGTACCTATAACTTGAGTAAGTACAACGATTTCCGGTTATATAATTAAAGAACCAAATTTACACGTGGAGATAGATCCGTATTTTATCCGGAAAAAAAACTCAAAACTGAATAGTAGAATTTCATGACCATATGATATTACATGTATAAACACCATTTAACACTATTTTAGAAAAACAATAAAGACTTAAATAACCTACACTCTGGCTTAGAACTTTCTATTGATAGTTTATCAAAGGTACCAGGATTATAATTTAGTACGCCAGAAGCACGTTTCGTCTACATAAAACTATAAAATTTAAGTATTGACTCAGTTTGACTGACCATTTTGTGTTTTGTCTAGGACTTTTATGCTGTTAGTAACAAAGTCCCAGGTTTTGTGTTCACTATATTAAATTATACTGTTGTTTGTCTGTTTGTCTGTTTGTTCGTGTGATAGCTTTGTCAGTTTATTTTCGATTTTTTTAATATCCCTTTGGTATCATCATTCCTGTTTTTTACAACAAAGTAAACAGGGTAAATATCTACTATAGCAGTGAAACCAACCCTCACTGTCGAATTCATGATTGATTGATTTTATGGTTATGGCTATGGGCCTTGGTTATGGTGATGGTAATGGTTATGGTTATGGATATGGTTATGGTTATGATTATGGTTATGACAATTGTTATGGTGAGATGGTTATGGTCATGGTCATGGTTATGGTTATGGTTATGGTTATGGTTATGTTTATGTTTATGGTTATGGTTATGGTGAGATGGTTATGGATATGATTATGGATATGGATATGGATATTGATATGGTTATAGATATGGATATGGTCATGGTTATGGTTATGGTTATGGATATGGATATGGATATGGTTATGGTTGTAGATATGGATATGGTTATAAATATGGATATGGTCATGGTTATGGTTATGGATATGGTTATAGATATGGATGTGGTTATGGTTATGGTTATGGTTATGGATGTGGTTATGGTTATGGTTATGGATATGGTTATGGATATGGTTATAAAACTTATAGATTTGGATGTGGTTATGGTTATGGTTATGGATATGGATGTGGTTATGGTTATGGTTATGGATATGGTTATGGATATGGTTATAGATATGGTTATGGATATGGTTATAGATATGGATATGGTCATGGGTAAGGTTATGGTTATGACTTTGGTTTTGGTTATGGTTTTGAATAGAGTTATGGTTATGGTTATAATTATGGTTATGACTATGACAGTGGTTATGGATATTGATATTGTTATGGATATGGATAAGGTAAAAGTTATGTATGGATACGGTTATGAATATGGCAATGGTTATGGATATGGATATTGCTATGAATATGGTTATGGTTATGAATATGGCTTTGATTGTGGAAATGATTATGGTTATGATTATGGATATGGATATGGATATTTTCATGGCTATCGCTATGGTTTTTGTTGTGTTAATTGGTTTGATTATGGTTATGGATATGGATGTGGTTATGGTTATGGATATGGAAATGGTTATGGATATGTTATGGATATGGTATGGTCATGGTTATGGATATGGTTATGAATATGGATATGGTTATGAATATGATTATAGTTATGGTTTTGGATATGGATATGGATATGGATATAGTTATGGTTATGGTTTGGGATATGATAGAACTTATGGTTATGACTATGACAATGGTTATGGATATTGCTATTGTTATGGTTGTGGTTTATGATATGGTTATGGCTATTGTGATGGTTGAGGATATGGATATGGATATGGGTATGACCATAGTTATGGTTTGTAATATCGTAATGGTCCCTTATGATTATGGATATGTATTGTTATGAATATGATTATGGTTATGGATATGGTTATGGTCCCTCATGGTTACGGATATGATTATGGATATGATTATGGAAATGGTTATGGATATGGTTACGGATAGTTATGGTTATGGTTAGGGATATGGTAGTACTTATGGCTATGACTGTGATATGATAATGTTCCTTATGATTATGGATATGGTTATGGATATGGAAATGGTTATGGATATGGATATGGTTATGGTTATGGACATGGTAATGGTTATGGTAATGGTTATGGTATGGTCATGGTTATGGATATGGTTATGGATATGAATATAGTTATGGTTTTGGATATGAATATGAATATAGTTATGGCTATGGTTATGAATATGGATATGGTTAAAGATATTGATATGGTCATTGTCATGGTAATGGTTATGGTTATGGTTATGGATATGGATATGGATATGATTATGGTTCTGGTTCTGGTTATGGATATGGATATGGATATGGATATGGTTATAGATATGGATATTGTTATGAATATGGATATCGTTATAGACATGGACATGGTTATGGTTATAGTTATGGTTATGGATATGGTTATGGTTATGGATATGGCTTTGGATATGGATACAGTTATGGTTATGGTTAGGGATATGGTTATGAATATGGATATGGTTAAAGATATTGATACGGTCATTGTCATGGTAATGGTTATGGTTATGGTTATGGTTATGGATATGGATATGGATATGGATATGGTTATAGATATGGACATGGTTATGAATATGGATATCGTTATAGACATGGCTGTGGTTATGGTTATGGTTATGGTTATAGTTATGGTTATGGATATGGTTATGGTTATGGTTATGGATATGGTTTTGGATATGGATATGGATATAGTTATGGTTATGGTTAGGGATATGGTTATGAATATGGATATGGTTAAAGATATTGATATGGTCATTGTCATGGTAATGGTTATGGTTATGGTTATGGATATGGATATGGTTATAGATATGGATATGGTTATGAATATGGATATCGTTATAGACATGGTTATGGTTATGGTTATGGTTATGGATATGGTTATGGTTATGGATATGGTTATGGATATGGTTATGGATATGGTTATGGTTATGGTTTTGGTAATGGTTATGGTTATGGATATGGTTATGGATATGGTTATGGATATGGTTATGGATATGGTTATGGTTATGAATGTGGATATGAATATGGTCATGGTTATGGTTAAGGATATGGTTATGAATATGGTTATAGATATGGATATGGTCATGGTTATGGTTATGGTTATGGTTATGACTTTGGTTTTGAATGTATATGGTTTTGGTTATGGTTATGGTTATGGTTAGGGATATGGTTATGGTTATGGTTATGGTTATGGTTTTGGTAATGGTTATGGTTATGGATATGGTTATGGTTATGGATATGGTTATGGATATGGTTATGGATATGGTTATGGATATGGTTATGGATATGGTTATGGATATGGTTATGGTTATGAATGTGGATATGAATATGGTCATGGTTATGGTTAAGGATATGGTTATGAATATGGTTATAGATATGGATATGGTCATGGTTATGGTTATGGTTATGGTTATGACTTTGGTTTTGAATGTATATGGTTTTGGTTATGGTTATGATTATAATTATGGTTATGGTAATGATTATGAGAGTGGTTATAGATATTGATATTGCTATGGATATGGATAAGGTAATAGTTATGTATTGATACGGTTATGAATATGGCAATGGTTATGGATATGGATATTGCAATGGATATTGTTATGGTTATGGATATGGTTATGGTTTAGGATATGGTTATGGCTATTGTTATGGTTGTGGATATGGATATGGGTATGGGTATGACTATGGTAATGTTTTTGGATATGGTTATGGTCCCTTATGATTATTGATATGGATATGATTATGGTTATGGATATGGTTGTGGTTATGGTCCCTTATGGTTATGGATATGGTTATGGATAAAGGATATAGATATGGATATTGTAATGGTTTTCGCTTTGGTTAATGATTTGGCTATTGTTATCGTTATGGTTATGGTTACGGTTATGGATAAGAATATTAACATTCATAATCAATGCCACTGAAAAGTAAGCAACAGACAATCAATCAACAATCTAATGTCCTGTACATTATAATGTTTGCCACTGTACGATAAGCAAACAATTTTTTTAATCATCATTACCACTTGAAGATTAGCACCAACAATCAATCATAAATACATTGTCGTCCTGACCGTACATGACATATTTGACATCATGCAACCAAACATCCATCATCATTGTCACTGACCGATAAACAGCCAACAACCAATCACCATTGCCATTGCAGGTAAACAGCAAACAATCAATCACCATTTCCATTGCAGGTAAACAGCATAACAATGCAACTACCATCTCAAATTGCGCAACTGAAACATAAGCCAACCTAAGCAATCAAATCAAGAACTATTGACCAAAAATGCAAACATACACATTCAATTCACATGCAACCTGAACGGTAAGCAAACCATCAATTCAATCAACTAAAGTGTCGCCCTGAACTTCATGAATATTTGCCACTTTACGTTAGATCAAATCAACAATCACATGTCAACTGACGGCACAATTTACCATCAAACAATCAATCTATGTCTCTGAACGAACATGATAATATTTGTCATTGGACGGTAAGCAACCAACAATCAATCGCAATTGCCAATGAAATATAACCAACAAACAATCAATCATCAATGTACTGTTGAACAGAACATGCATGAAATATTTGTCACTGGACGGTAAGCAACCAACAATCAATCCAATTGCCACTGAAATATAACCAAACAAACAATCAATCATCAATCTACTGTTGTCAACAAACATGCATGAAATATTTGTCACTGGACGGTAAGCAATCAACAAAAAATAATCATCATGCTACTGAAATGTCACGCAACGCAACAAACAACAATCATCAATCTAGTTTGTCCAAACACACTGAAATATTGTCACTGGCGAACAACCAAAAATCAATCACAAACAGTTTCGTCCTAGAACAAGCATGAAATATTTGTCACTGGACGGTAAGCAACCAACAATTAAATGCAATTGCCAATGAAATATAACCAACAAACAATCAATCACCAATCTAGTGTTGTCTAGAACATGCATGAAATATTTGTCACTGGACGGTAAGCAATCAACAAATAATCATCATTGCTACTGAAATGTAACCAACCAACAAACAACCAATCATCAATCTAGTGTTGTCTAGAACATGCATGAAATATTTGTCACTGGACGGTAAGCAATCAACAATCAATCATCATTGCTACTGAAATGTAACCAACAAACAATCAATCATCAATATAGTGTTGTCCAGAACACGCATGAAATATTTGTCACTGGGCGGTAGGCAACCAACAATCAATCAACAAACAAGTATCGTCCTGAACATGCATGAACTATTTGTCGCTGGACGATGAGCAACCTACAATCAATCACCTTTCCAACTGAAATGTAACCAAAAACAATCGATCACCATTGCCACTTGGCGGTAAGCAACCAACAATTAAATAAAAATCTAGTGTTGTCTAGAACATGCATGAACTATTTGTCTTTTGGGCGGTAAGCAACCAACAATCAATCATCAATCTAGTGTTGTCCAGAACAAGCATGAAATATTTGTCACTGGACGGTAAGCAACCAACAATTAATCGCAATTGCCAATGAAATATAACCAACAAACAATCAATCACCAATCTAGTGTTGTCAAGAACATGCATGAAATATTTGTCACTGGACGGTAAGCAATCAACAATCAATCAGCAATTCTACTGAAATAAAACCAACAAACAATCAATCATTAATCTAGTGTTGTCCAGAACATGCATGAGATATTTGTCACTGGACGGCGAGCAACCAACAATCAATCGCAATTGCCAATGAAATATAACCAACAAACAATCAATCACCAATCTAGTTTGTCAAGAACATGCATGAAATATTTGTCACTGGACGGTAAGCAATCAACAATCAATCAGCAATTCTACTGAAATATAACCAACAAACAATCAATTATCAATCTAGTGTTGTCCAGAACATGCATGAAATATTTGTCACTGGACGGCGAGCAACCAACAATCAATCGCAATTGCCAATGAAATATAACCAACAAACAATCAATCACCAATCTAGTGTTGTCAAGAACATGCATGAAATATTTGTCACTGGACGGTAAGCAATCAACAATCAATCAGCAATTCTACTGAAATAAAACCAACAAACAATCAATCATTAATCTAGTGTTGTCCAGAACATGCATGAGATATTTGTCACTGGACGGTAAGCAATCAACAATCAATCATCATTGCTTCTGAAATGTAACCAACAAACAATCAAGCATCAATATAGTGTTGTCCAGAACACGCATGAACTATTTGTCACTGGACGATGAGCAACCAACAATCAATCACCTTTTCAACTGAAATGTAACCAAAACAATCGATCACCATTGCCACTTGGCGGTAAGCAACCAACAATTAAATAGAAATCTAGTGTTGTCAAGAACATGCATGAAATATTTGTCACTGGACGGCGAGCAACCAACAATCAATCAGCAATTCTACTGAAATATAACCAACAAACAATCAATCATCAATCTAGTGTTGTCCAGAACATGCATGAGATATTTGTCACTGGACGGCGAGCAACCAACAATCAATCGCAATTGCCAATGAAATATAACCAACAAACAAGCAATCACCAATCTAGTGTTGTCAAGAACATGCATGAAATATTTGTCACTGGACGGTAAGCAATCAACAATCAATCAGCAATTCTACTGAAATATAACCAACAAACAATCAATTATCAATCTAGTGTTGTCCAGAACATGCATGAAATATATTGTCACTGGACGGCGAGCAACCAACAATCAATCGCAATTGCCAATGAAATATAACCAACAAACAATCAATCACCAATCTAGTGTTGTCAAGAACATGCATGAAATATTTGTCACTGGACGGTAAGCAATCAACAATCAATCAGCAATTTACTGAAATATAACAACAAACAATCAATTATCAATCTGTGTTGTCTAGAACATGCATGAAATATTTGTCACTGGACGGTAAGCAATCAACAATCAATCAGCAATGCTACTGAAATATAACCAACAAACAACCAATCATCAATGTAGTGTTGTCCAGAACAGCATGAAATATTTGTCACTGGACGCTGAGCAATCAACAATCAATCATCATGCTACTGAAATGTAACCAACAAACAACCAATCATCAATGTAGTGTTGTCCAGAACACGCATGAAATATTTGTCACTGGAACGGTAAGCAACCAACAATCAATCGCGATTGCCAATGAAATGTAACCAACAAACAATCAATCATCAATCTAGTGTTGTCCAGAACACGCATGAAATATTTGTCACTGGACGATAAGCAATCAACAATCAATCATCATTGCTACTGGAGGGTCAGAAACCAATATTGTAAAAAAATATAAGAGAGAAACCGTAAGAGTTATGGATTCAAATGAACTGTATTTGAAGAAGTTACTGTGAGACGTGTGGTTAGAAAAATCCGTTTAAATCAAAAAGGCTATATATTTTTTAAGTCCTTTGAACGTAGACACTTTTTTGAAATTCCCGCTTTTATACTTTTCGGTCCACTCTAGTTATATTTTCGGAACTTCTCGGAATGTTTACAAAAATGGCGTCCTCGAAACAAAATGTGATTTTGAACAATCACGAATAATTCAAAATTGTTTTGCAAAGGCAATAGACGGAATCTTCTTTTAAAGTATTTAAAGCAATTATAAACATGCATGGTTGAAAATTGCATTATATAAAATTATAAATGCTTTTGTAGCTGTGAAAATTTGAAGAGAAATTACTTTTTTTTTTTTACAATGTTTACTTTTTGGGAAAATGTCATGCAATATGCTGCAATGTTATGCGTAACAGGTAATGGTTTCTCTTCTCTTAGATTTATAGAACCACAAAAATGTCATTGATACAGAAAAGTAAACACTTAAACCAATCTCCTATATTATATGTACGATCAGAGATTTAATATTGAAGTAGTATACCATTTCATGTCCAAACAAGCTTGTAGAGAAATTTAAATTACCTTTTATATATTAAAATCCACAAATGCATGCTATTTAGCTAAATTTTGTGATTATGGATATTGATACAAGTGTTAAATGCTGAGGTATGACCAACCTGATAATGTTTCAAAAGATTCAAAAGAAATATATTGAGCCCATTGAGTGAAATAATCTTTGTTTATTCACGGTTTTAGAGATGTAACATTAAAATACATATATAAATATGCATGATAGTGGTAAACAATTAGGGTTACAAGATTCCCATCAAACAGTTTTGTAATTTAATATTGAATACCTTTATATTTGTCCACACAATGTCAGCATGATAAGTTATTTAAATAATTTATTTTGTTAACACTCAAGAAATATTTGACAGTTACAATTCTTTTATCAACATCAAACCACTATTAGTATACACATACTGTAAGCAGTTTGCTTAGGAAGGACTTATCTTGTTGACTTATCAAATTACGATCCGATTGTCGTCACTTAAACAAAGAATCAGTTTTGGAGTATCCAAGTGTTAAGATGTTGTTTATTCATTTCAGATCATAAAAACTGCCAAATCACCCAAAACTAGTGGAGATTAATATGAGATCAAATGGTCATATTTCATTTACAAGATTTGTACATGTACACAATGTACATAGGTGATGAGTATCTTAATTTAGTGAAATGATTCTGAAATAGAGTTCAACAGGAGTACAGGAAATATTTTCAATGTCACGACAAGTTTTACCACCAGCGGGTCACCCCACTGGAACAGCACCCCAGCAAACAGCCGAGGTATTAGAAAATCGACTTGCTGCCGCAGAGGATGAAACCAGTATTTTACTTGAACAATTAAATGGACTTGGATTTAGTAAAACTTCAGCAGATATTAATTCATCTAATATGAAAGTTCCTGTGTCCCCTTACAAGGTCAGGATGGCTAGTAATGATGTTCTGAAAGATAATTATGAAGCACTAGTGTCTAGGGTGTGTAAAATGGAAAGTACAGTGCAGACTATGAAGTTAAACTTGTTGAACATTCAGGGTGAAAATCATTTAAAAGGAAAGTCGAATGATGAATTTGAATATAGAATGAATGTGTTAAAACAAACTTACGAACAGACAATTTCAAAATACAAACGAGAGATGGAGCAGATGAAGGATGATTTGTTACAGGAAAACGAGGAGAAAAATAAATTAAAAAGCAATATTAAAGATTTAAAGTCGGCTTTAGAAGACTCATCGACAACAAGGGTAGGTCTAACAACCTTAGTCATGTTAGTAACAAGTAGTACTACACATGCTACATGGACATTGATATATATGCAGATTTCAAGATTACAACTTAAACTATTGTTGTCTTTCTAAAAGTGAAGACACTGAAAAAAAAACCCCAGATCATTTCAAAAGTGAAGCAAGATGAATCTGAATTTGAAATTTACCAATGAAAGTTTAAAGAATACATTATGTATGCTCAAATTTCTTACTATAAAATTGAGTATGGAAATGGGGAATGTGTCAAAGAGACAACAACCCGACCATAGAAAAAACAACAGCAGAAGGTCACCAACAGGTCTTCAATGTAGGGATAAATTCCCACACCCGAAGGCGTCCTCTAACAGGCCACAAGGACTGAAAGTTTAATTGAATATTCATATTATCCAAAATTTTATTGTTTTCGTAAATGACTTTGTGTCTTGTCTATATCATCATGATCATGTTTACAGTATGTTACATGTGTAAAACATGTAAAAGTAATAAAAATTTTGAAACTCAAATTAATTTTGAAATCAGTACTATTCAAATTAAAGATTTGTGAAATTACAAAAATGTACATGTATCTACAAAAAAAATACAGGTTTTCAAAACTTTGAGCTTTTAAAAATTGAAACTTATTCATGTTCATTGTTATTGCAAATGCTTAAACAATATACTTAATTTAACATACATGTTGTACTAAAACATACATTTTAGCAAGTAAATGGATTTTTTTATGACATATTGCGATATACATTTGTACATGTAAATATAGTAGAACAGATTTTGTCCTTTCAGCTTTATGTGAAAATTTAATATTAACTTAATATATGGGATAGGCTTTGCTAATCATCATTATACATTGTAGTATACATTTTGTAGGCAATATAGGAAAGGTGTACTGACATAAGAAGTCTCTAAACACATTAACTCCAAATGGAGCTTTCGTTAGTAGAAGCCATATTAACTATGTGTATCAGTGAGAGAAATGTAAAAGCATAAAAATATATAGTATACATGTATATACCAATACACATAATTAACAGCGCCTGGTGATGTTTCATTGCCACTGAACGGTAAGCAACCAGCAATCAATCATGAGAGCCATTGGACAAAAAGCAACCAACATTCAATCCACATTGCCACTGAACGGTAAGCAACCAGCAATCAATCAACAATAAAGTGTCGCCCTGAACATTCATGAAATATTTGCCACTTTACGTTTAGTATCAAATCATCAATCATCATTGTCACTGGACGGTCAGCAATTTACCATCAATTATCAATCTAGTGTCGTCCTGATCGTACATGAACTATTTGTCATTTGGACGGTAAGCAACCAACAATCAATCGCAATTGCCAATGAAATATAACCAACAAACAATCAATCATCAATGTACTGTTGAACAGAACATGCATGAAATATTTGTCACTGGACGGTAAGCAACCAACAATCAATCGCAATTGCCAATGAAATATAACCAACAAACAATCAATCATCAATCTACTGTTGAACAGAACATGCATGAAATATTTGTCACTGGACGGTAAGCAATCAACAAATAATCATCATTGCTACTGAAATGTAACCAACCAACAAACAACCAATCATCAATCTAGTGTTGTCCAGAACACACATGAAATATTTGTCACTGGGCGGTAAGCAACCAACAATCAATCAACAAACAAGTTTCGTCCAGAACAAGCATGAAATATTTGTCACTGGACGGTAAGCAACCAACAATTAAATGCAATTGCCAATGAAATATAACCAACAAACAATCAATCACCAATCTAGTGTTGTCTAGAACATGCATGAAATATTTGTCACTGGACGGTAAGCAATCAACAAATAATCATCATTGCTACTGAAATGTAACCAACCAACAAACAACCAATCATCAATCTAGTGTTGTCTAGAACATGCATGAAATATTTGTCACTGGACGGTAAGCAATCAACAATCAATCATCATTGCTACTGAAATGTAACCAACAAACAATCAATCATCAATATAGTGTTGTCCAGAACACGCATGAAATATTTGTCACTGGGCGGTAGGCAACCAACAATCAATCAACAAACAAGTATCGTCCTGAACATGCATGAACTATTTGTCGCTGGACGATGAGCAACCTACAATCAATCACCTTTCCAACTGAAATGTAACCAAAAACAATCGATCACCATTGCCACTTGGCGGTAAGCAACCAACAATTAAATAAAAATCTAGTGTTGTCTAGAACATGCATGAACTATTTGTCTTTTGGGCGGTAAGCAACCAACAATCAATCATCAATCTAGTGTTGTCCAGAACAAGCATGAAATATTTGTCACTGGACGGTAAGCAACCAACAATTAATCGCAATTGCCAATGAAATATAACCAACAAACAATCAATCACCAATCTAGTGTTGTCAAGAACATGCATGAAATATTTGTCACTGGACGGTAAGCAATCAACAATCAATCAGCAATTCTACTGAAATAAAACCAACAAACAATCAATCATTAATCTAGTGTTGTCCAGAACATGCATGAGATATTTGTCACTGGACGGCGAGCAACCAACAATCAATCGCAATTGCCAATGAAATATAACCAACAAACAATCAATCACCAATCTAGTTTGTCAAGAACATGCATGAAATATTTGTCACTGGACGGTAAGCAATCAACAATCAATCAGCAATTCTACTGAAATATAACCAACAAACAATCAATTATCAATCTAGTGTTGTCCAGAACATGCATGAAATATTTGTCACTGGACGGCGAGCAACCAACAATCAATCGCAATTGCCAATGAAATATAACCAACAAACAATCAATCACCAATCTAGTGTTGTCAAGAACATGCATGAAATATTTGTCACTGGACGGTAAGCAATCAACAATCAATCAGCAATTCTACTGAAATAAAACCAACAAACAATCAATCATTAATCTAGTGTTGTCCAGAACATGCATGAGATATTTGTCACTGGACGGTAAGCAATCAACAATCAATCATCATTGCTTCTGAAATGTAACCAACAAACAATCAAGCATCAATATAGTGTTGTCCAGAACACGCATGAACTATTTGTCACTGGACGATGAGCAACCAACAATCAATCACCTTTTCAACTGAAATGTAACCAAAACAATCGATCACCATTGCCACTTGGCGGTAAGCAACCAACAATTAAATAGAAATCTAGTGTTGTCAAGAACATGCATGAAATATTTGTCACTGGACGGCGAGCAACCAACAATCAATCAGCAATTCTACTGAAATATAACCAACAAACAATCAATCATCAATCTAGTGTTGTCCAGAACATGCATGAGATATTTGTCACTGGACGGCGAGCAACCAACAATCAATCGCAATTGCCAATGAAATATAACCAACAAACAAGCAATCACCAATCTAGTGTTGTCAAGAACATGCATGAAATATTTGTCACTGGACGGTAAGCAATCAACAATCAATCAGCAATTCTACTGAAATATAACCAACAAACAATCAATTATCAATCTAGTGTTGTCCAGAACATGCATGAAATATTTGTCACTGGACGGCGAGCAACCAACAATCAATCGCAATTGCCAATGAAATATAACCAACAAACAATCAATCACCAATCTAGTGTTGTCAAGAACATGCATGAAATATTTGTCACTGGACGGTAAGCAATCAACAATCAATCAGCAATTCTACTGAAATATAACCAACAAACAATCAATTATCAATCTAGTGTTGTCTAGAACATGCATGAAATATTTGTCACTGGACGGTAAGCAATCAACAATCAATCAGCAATGCTACTGAAATATAACCAACAAACAACCAATCATCAATGTAGTGTTGTCCAGAACACGCATGAAATATTTGTCACTGGACGCTGAGCAATCAACAATCAATCATCATTGCTACTGAAATGTAACCAACAAACAACCAATCATCAATGTAGTGTTGTCCAGAACACGCATGAAATATTTGTCACTGAACGGTAAGCAACCAACAATCAATCGCGATTGCCAATGAAATGTAACCAACAAACAATCAATCATCAATCTAGTGTTGTCCAGAACACGCATGAAATATTTGTCACTGGACGATAAGCAATCAACAATCAATCATCATTGCTACTGGAGGGTCAGAAACCAATATTGTAAAAAAATATAAGAGAGAAACCGTAAGAGTTATGGATTCAAATGAACTGTATTTGAAGAAGTTACTGTGAGACGTGTGGTTAGAAAAATCCGTTTAAATCAAAAAGGCTATATATTTTTTAAGTCCTTTGAACGTAGACACTTTTTTGAAATTCCCGCTTTTATACTTTTCGGTCCACTCTAGTTATATTTTCGGAACTTCTCGGAATGTTTACAAAAATGGCGTCCTCGAAACAAAATGTGATTTTGAACAATCACGAATAATTCAAAATTGTTTTGCAAAGGCAATAGACGGAATCTTCTTTTAAAGTATTTAAAGCAATTATAAACATGCATGGTTGAAAATTGCATTATATAAAATTATAAATGCTTTTGTAGCTGTGAAAATTTGAAGAGAAATTACTTTTTTTTTTTTACAATGTTTACTTTTTGGGAAAATGTCATGCAATATGCTGCAATGTTATGCGTAACAGGTAATGGTTTCTCTTCTCTTAGATTTATAGAACCACAAAAATGTCATTGATACAGAAAAGTAAACACTTAAACCAATCTCCTATATTATATGTACGATCAGAGATTTAATATTGAAGTAGTATACCATTTCATGTCCAAACAAGCTTGTAGAGAAATTTAAATTACCTTTTATATATTAAAATCCACAAATGCATGCTATTTAGCTAAATTTTGTGATTATGGATATTGATACAAGTGTTAAATGCTGAGGTATGACCAACCTGATAATGTTTCAAAAGATTCAAAAGAAATATATTGAGCCCATTGAGTGAAATAATCTTTGTTTATTCACGGTTTTAGAGATGTAACATTAAAATACATATATAAATATGCATGATAGTGGTAAACAATTAGGGTTACAAGATTCCCATCAAACAGTTTTGTAATTTAATATTGAATACCTTTATATTTGTCCACACAATGTCAGCATGATAAGTTATTTAAATAATTTATTTTGTTAACACTCAAGAAATATTTGACAGTTACAATTCTTTTATCAACATCAAACCACTATTAGTATACACATACTGTAAGCAGTTTGCTTAGGAAGGACTTATCTTGTTGACTTATCAAATTACGATCCGATTGTCGTCACTTAAACAAAGAATCAGTTTTGGAGTATCCAAGTGTTAAGATGTTGTTTATTCATTTCAGATCATAAAAACTGCCAAATCACCCAAAACTAGTGGAGATTAATATGAGATCAAATGGTCATATTTCATTTACAAGATTTGTACATGTACACAATGTACATAGGTGATGAGTATCTTAATTTAGTGAAATGATTCTGAAATAGAGTTCAACAGGAGTACAGGAAATATTTTCAATGTCACGACAAGTTTTACCACCAGCGGGTCACCCCACTGGAACAGCACCCCAGCAAACAGCCGAGGTATTAGAAAATCGACTTGCTGCCGCAGAGGATGAAACCAGTATTTTACTTGAACAATTAAATGGACTTGGATTTAGTAAAACTTCAGCAGATATTAATTCATCTAATATGAAAGTTCCTGTGTCCCCTTACAAGGTCAGGATGGCTAGTAATGATGTTCTGAAAGATAATTATGAAGCACTAGTGTCTAGGGTGTGTAAAATGGAAAGTACAGTGCAGACTATGAAGTTAAACTTGTTGAACATTCAGGGTGAAAATCATTTAAAAGGAAAGTCGAATGATGAATTTGAATATAGAATGAATGTGTTAAAACAAACTTACGAACAGACAATTTCAAAATACAAACGAGAGATGGAGCAGATGAAGGATGATTTGTTACAGGAAAACGAGGAGAAAAATAAATTAAAAAGCAATATTAAAGATTTAAAGTCGGCTTTAGAAGACTCATCGACAACAAGGGTAGGTCTAACAACCTTAGTCATGTTAGTAACAAGTAGTACTACACATGCTACATGGACATTGATATATATGCAGATTTCAAGATTACAACTTAAACTATTGTTGTCTTTCTAAAAGTGAAGACACTGAAAAAAAAACCCCAGATCATTTCAAAAGTGAAGCAAGATGAATCTGAATTTGAAATTTACCAATGAAAGTTTAAAGAATACATTATGTATGCTCAAATTTCTTACTATAAAATTGAGTATGGAAATGGGGAATGTGTCAAAGAGACAACAACCCGACCATAGAAAAAACAACAGCAGAAGGTCACCAACAGGTCTTCAATGTAGGGATAAATTCCCACACCCGAAGGCGTCCTCTAACAGGCCACAAGGACTGAAAGTTTAATTGAATATTCATATTATCCAAAATTTTATTGTTTTCGTAAATGACTTTGTGTCTTGTCTATATCATCATGATCATGTTTACAGTATGTTACATGTGTAAAACATGTAAAAGTAATAAAAATTTTGAAACTCAAATTAATTTTGAAATCAGTACTATTCAAATTAAAGATTTGTGAAATTACAAAAATGTACATGTATCTACAAAAAAAATACAGGTTTTCAAAACTTTGAGCTTTTAAAAATTGAAACTTATTCATGTTCATTGTTATTGCAAATGCTTAAACAATATACTTAATTTAACATACATGTTGTACTAAAACATACATTTTAGCAAGTAAATGGATTTTTTTATGACATATTGCGATATACATTTGTACATGTAAATATAGTAGAACAGATTTTGTCCTTTCAGCTTTATGTGAAAATTTAATATTAACTTAATATATGGGATAGGCTTTGCTAATCATCATTATACATTGTAGTATACATTTTGTAGGCAATATAGGAAAGGTGTACTGACATAAGAAGTCTCTAAACACATTAACTCCAAATGGAGCTTTCGTTAGTAGAAGCCATATTAACTATGTGTATCAGTGAGAGAAATGTAAAAGCATAAAAATATATAGTATACATGTATATACCAATACACATAATTAACAGCGCCTGGTGATGTTTCATAGCCTGACCGGTTTCGGTCCAAAAAGGACCTTCATCAGAGGCAGAATGGTGGATAAATGTTTGCACCCTATTTATATAGATATGGTAACCGGCGGTTGAGATTTAACCGGCGGTTAAATCTCAACCGCTGGTTAAATCTCACCCGCCACTCAACCGGCGGTTAAATCTCAACCGCCAGTTAAATCTCACCCGCCGGTTACCATATCTATATAAATAGGGTGCAAACATTAATCCACCATTCTGCCTCTGATGAAGGTCCTTTTTGGACCGAAACCGGTCAGGCTATGAAACATCACCAGGCGCTGTTAATTATGTGTATTGGTATATATACTATATTTTTATGCTTTTACATTTCTCTCACTGATACACATAGTTAATATGGCTTCTACTAACGAAAGCTCCATTTGGAGTTAATGTGTTTAGAGACTTCTTATGTCAGTACACCTTTCCTATATTGCCTATTGATATTTCACTGACATAGGAGCTCTAAGCAACAGTAAGCGTAAGCCTAGCGATTACCTGACATATATGTATATATATGTAATACCTACATTACAAACTTAAGGTGTTGAAAACCAAATTTTGTTTGGTTAAGCGGGGGGGAGTAATCACAAGCTAAAACGTCAAGACTGCATGACTACCATGAAATACTATTATTAGACTTGATATTTAGGTGTATCATAAGCCAAAGATCAAGACTGCATGACAACCATGAATTACTATTTCAAGACTTGATATTCAGGTGTATCATAAGCCTGAAATCAAGACTGCATGACTACTAGGAAGTACAATTTCAAGACTTGATATTTAGGTGTATCATAAGCCAAATATCAAGATCACATAACTACCATGAAATACTATTCCAAGACTTGATATTTAGGTGAAACATAAGCCAAAGATCAAGACTAAATGATTACCATGTACTTCTTAAATTATTAAAACACCCTTTACCCAATGCTAAAGCCAAAGTATGGTTATATCATTAGGTCACATTACCGTATAATGTCAAAATAAATGTTTACCGTAACATGTCAAAAAGTTTACTGTAACGTGTACATTAGCTAAATATAGATAACTGTAACCATGGAAACCCCACGAGGATTTTTCACTGAAAGGATAATTTAACCTGTTTAGACATCAACCAGATACATATTTATCCACTGGATAACTTTGATCCGCCGGTTAACTATGAACCCCCGGTTAAATCTCAACCGCTGGTTAACTCAACCGCCGGTTAAATCTCAACCGCCGGTTACCATATCTATATAAATAGGGTGCAAACATTAATCCACCATTCTGCCTCTGATGAAGGTCCTTTTTGGAACCGGTCAGGCTATCAAACATCACCAGGCGCTGTTAATTATGTGTATTGGTATATATACTATATTTTTATGAGTATACATTTTGTACTTCATTTATTTAAAATTAACACTAGAGAAAAATCAATACTACGATTTATCACATTCTGATCACGCTGATGTGTAAACCTTTAAACTGGAAATTAAAGTTGTCGTAAGACATCTGAAATGGTTTAGAGTGTTTCTTCAAAAAGCAATTTACAATGTTTGCTAAAAGTTAGTAAACTTCAACATACCAATCTACATTGTGCCTATGTTTTCATTTTCTTAAAATATCACATCTGATTTTAATGAAATTTTGCAGTAACTAACAGAGTCATTTATTTTCTTTTGATAATTTAATCCCTTTGTTTAGCTGTGAATTTAGTCTTGTTTTACTTTGTAAGCCCTATGTTATTAAAAGTTTGAAATAAATGATAAAATAAATTGGCTGGATCAATAACACCTGAAATTTCCTCTTAATAAAATATAATGTTGCTATACAATTTCATCAAGATTAGGAAAGGCACACTCATTAAATTCATTGCAACATGCATGTATGATGCAGTACTAAATTTCTTTTCTAAGACATGACATGCTTATGTGCATGTTAACAAATAGTCTTAATTATATATATTTTGTATATAATAAGACAAGGCAGGGAAAGTAGAAAAAAGTGCATTCATCATTTCAAAAAACAGTGTTTTCCTGGCTCTAGTTAGTGACAAACAGAAATTTATGTTTCAAAATTGAATTTTAAATAAAGCTGAAACATCAGGTGAAATTTGACTATTGAAGGAAAGTTAATGCATTGGAAGTGAGAGCAATACCGATTATTATATAAAAATATTATCTCCTTATTTTTGGGATATTTAAACAGAAAAAAATGGTGAGTATACATGTTTTTCGTTTTTCATAAATCAAATGCAATTGGATATAAATATAATTTTTCAAATCGTTACATTATTTGTGTACTTTAAATGCAGTTTTTAAAAGAGAAGCAATGGCTGGTAGTGGTAAAAACACAATTGAAACAAATCAAAAGAATATGTTCTATGTGAATATAACTCACTAAAATGTTAAATAAAACAATGTTAATTGTCTTTCATATTTTTATCAGGAGATATATATATAAACTATATGGAATTCTTACAATCATAGGGGAGATAATTCTGTAAATATAATCCAATTCACTATCACTATCTCAAGTTATTAATCATTTACTTTTGACTTAACATGGTCAATATCAAATTAGCATGCTTACTTTGGTAAGATTGTTCCCAGTTGGAACTTCTCTCCATGTTTTGATAAGATATGTACATTTTTCTGTAGTATATATCTCCTTTGAAAAAAAGATATTCATTGAAATGTGTAATTGCAAGATTCTCTAGTTCATTATTTTGATTGATAAAACAACCAGAATCTGGCAAACAAAAGAAAGAAAAGCCATTACATGCACAGATACATGTAATATATCATTTACATGTATGACCATATTTACGCTTTGAATTGCACTACACTTGTTCGTTTGGCTTCTCTCATAGTTCATTGGGTGACTGTGGTCAAAGTGACATGTATGAATCACAATAGTCTAGATTATAAGTTTTTTACTCCCTACACAGTGGTGAGGTGATCAGTAAGACATGGATCTACAAAAAAAATCAAAAAAAATCAATAGTATTCAATTGAGCAGGCAGAATATATTTGCATTAGAGCTAATTTATTTTGATTTAAGCATCATTAACTGTTACAATATTACATATGAGTTATCTTTCTTGATTATATTTTGTTTAACCTATAGACAGGGGAGTTATCTTTCTTGAATTTATTTTGTTATAGGCAGAAGCGACTGTTACAGCAGATGAATTGTCTTTAACCAAACAGAAAATGCAGAGGAGGATAAATGAATTAAAAGAGGAGTGTGACAGAGAAAAGAGCCTCAGGAAAAGTCTAGAGGAGTCACATAATACATTAATGGAACGAGTTAGAGACATGGAGACTCTAGTCGAGTCAGAAAGAAAGGAGGTGGGGAAAACTAGGTTTATTTTTAGAATAGAGAAAAAAATTTAATGCTGTACTTGAAACTAATAAGGCTGAGTTAAGCTATGATAAAAATACAATCACTGACTGACAAGGTACTTGATTTCGGACAGGCAAATGTGCAATTCAGCATGTGGCAAGGTTAAACTAGTTTTATAAGATGGATACCTGTACAAATAGTTAGTTCTGTGTACATGTCATAGATTTATGATAATTCCCAGACCATACAATCCTACAGTGATTTTCATTGAGTTATAATTATGTATTTATCTACAGATTATGATACAAATTAAATGGGTGCACCATTGATAAGCTTTGAGCTCTATGCAGAATATGCATGCCACCTGTAATTTTGGTTGATATGTTTTTTAGATAGACATTTAACTTCAGATTATAATGAGAATTAAATGGGTGCACCATTGATAAGCTTGGTGGTCTTTGCAGCATACCATTAAATAATTTTCCATTGAATACCTCTCAAATAAGTTCTCTTTAAGGGTGTGATAATTATAGTATTCACAGTTTGGATTAAACCATAGATATGATGGCAATATTTTACGTCACAAATAAATCAATGGCCTGGTTTGTGGAATGGTTAAACCCTGCATTGCAGGCCTGGGGTAATGGTAATTTGCAGTGCATTGCATATAGTATAGAATAAGAGACAGTTTGATGAATATTTGGTTCATTGTTACTCAGATCTGTCATATATACCTATTAGTCCAGACTCCTTGGCTAAATATCTAGATTTTTTCAAAGTTTGATGAATATTTGGTTCATTGTTACTCAGATCTGTCATATATACCTATTTGTCCAGACTCCTTGGCTAAATATCTCGATTTTTTCAAAGTTTGATGAAGATTTGGTTCATTGTTACTCAGATCTGTCATATATACCTATTAGTCCAGACTCCTTGGCTAAATATCTCGATTTTTTCAAAGTTTGATGAAGATTTGGTTCATTGTTACTCAGATCTGTCATATAACTATTAGTCCAGACTCCTTGGCTAAATATCTAGATTTTTTCAAAGTTTGATGAATATTTGGTTCATTGTTACTCAGATCTGTCATAATTTATACCTGTACTTTCATATACTTATACCTTTCATCTGAATATATCTGACGGTCAGACTTTGAATTAAAAACTTTTATTGACTAGTAGATTTTTTACGATTGAATTTGATGTATGATTTGAAATCTGTTATGCTTAGAAAAACCAATCAATATTTAAACATGTTTTTGGTAAAATTTGTTGTACATGATTTACAGGTATGTACAGTAAGATTTGATTTAATTTTTCAAAAAAATTTAAAAAGAAAAAAGTTTTTGTAGGACAATCTAACTGGTTGGAATTTGGCACTAAAATAAGAGTAATTTATTGTCAGGTTACATTGATCAAACATTCAGTTTTGCTCTTGATTGTTTCAGGTTAAATCTTTATCCATGGACTGCCAAAGTTTACGTAACGATGCATTGAATGTAAGAGAGGAGCTAAAACTGACCCAGGCTCAAAGAGATTCTATAGAAAGAGATTATAATGAATCTTATGAAGAAATGGGTAATATAAATTTTCATACTTGAAATAACCAAGCTTGCAATTGGCCTATGCAAAGTTTTTGAAATTCAAAAGTATAGATGGAACTTTTAAAATACAGGCCTTCATGTATATTGTGGATCTGTCATTTTCAGATTCCTGATTTGTACAGACTTCAACAGAAAAAATAGTTATTTAGTATTGTATCCTAACAATTTATTATACAGTCAGATTACAACTGAAAATATACATAGTGAAAATGTTTGGTGTTTAACTTAAAAAGGATAATAGGAAATAAATATAAGACATGTACCAACAACACAAGATTCTTCTACAAAACAAACGGCATATATGTGGTCTGAAAGTCTGTATAAACATGACCTTAGATAATTTGTAAAATTCATCAATTATAGTTCTTATATTATACATAATATTACACACATTTATTTTTTAGAGAGAATGAAAAGAAATTTTGAGACAATGGATTCCGATCGACAAGTTTTAATGAAAGAACTGGATAGATTACGGAAGCAGTATGATGACCTCATTAAACAACTAGAACAAACACAAGTTATTGTAGACCAGCAGAAGGTAAGGAGGATTGTAGTACTGTAAAGAGATAGTGGTTCAGTTGAGAATCATTCTTGGTGGTGATTCGTTCATTCATCCGTCCTGCCCACTTCAGGTTAATGTTTTTGGTCAAGGTAGTTTTTGATGAAGTTGAAGTTCAATCAACTTGAAACTTAGTACACATATTCCCTATAATAGGGTCTTTCTAATTTTAATGCCAATTAAGTGTTTTTACTCCATTTTCATGGTCCACTGAACATAGAAAATGATATTGCAGATTGGGTATCTGTGTACTAGGGACACATTCTTGTTCATACTGTAATTTAAGAAATATTGCGTGCATTTATAATTATAGTCACAAATTATTTGCATGAATAAAATCTCATGATAGTTTTTGAATTTACAGTAGTTATTGGACATTATTTACTATGAAACATCTCCATATTTTAAATAGATGTTATATGGTAGGGTTGTAAAAAGTATTATCACTTGAAATTACACACAATCTCCCTGATTCACTGTGGTTGACTCAACACCAAAAGGAGTTATTAATAACTAAACCACTATATGTGTACTGTATATATATATTTCCTGCTGTAAGTTGAAAAAAAATGAAATGGCATGAATCGAAATGAACCATGAATTTCTGATCAGATGTATTGACTTTTTTTTAATTTGAAATATTTAAAAGTTATTGGGAAATACAGACTGTTTGTGCCAACATATTTGCATTACGTATTTGTTTTTAAAAAGAAAGAGGTTTTGACTCTTACATTTTAACAGGAAATGTTGTTGATTGACAAAGTCACATTAGCCAATCAGAATAATGAATTGAAGGTAGGAGTGGTTATAAGGGAAATGGTGTATGTTCATTAGTTTGTGCTTTTAATATTTGAATGCTTCTAAATCAGGATTGAAAAATTTAGAAGGTTGATAGCATGCATAATAAATATACAATATTAGGTCAATATCAGGAAAATATAAACTTTTTTGTATGAGGCTGAGAAACTGGGGAAAGGTGAGGTTCTACCGAGCCCTTCCCCAGTTTTGCGCCGAGTACAAAAAGAAAGTTATATTTTTATGACATTCACCTAATATTGTATTTATACTGCAACTAAAATTAATACATTGATAGCTTTTTGAATTATAACACAAATGTCAAACTTATTTTCATCCCTAATGGACCCCTGATTGTGGAGAAAGCGTTCCATGATGAAATTGGCATTATACAAAATATAGCTATGTTACTATATTTAGGAAATAAACACTGCTAGTTGCAGTATAAATTTATTTCATTAACCATAAACAAAAATAAAAACAAATAGATCAGTTATTAAATTACTCTGGATTCATAAATATTCATTGGATACCAATTTTTGTGTGTACAGGGAAACCATGACATTAAATGTTCAACCAAGGACACATTTTCGAAAGGATTGAATGCAGACTTTGCTAAAACCAGGAATTTAAATGTTCAACAAAATTTTCTAAAGGAGGTAAAGGAGGAATGTATGCAGACTTTGCTAAATCCACGAAATGAAATATCCAAGAATTTGAAGGTTTTTCTAAATCTACCAAAAATTGGTACCCATGAAAATAAATGAATCCAAAGTGATAAAACATAAGGAGATGTGGTATGATTGCCAATGAGACAACTATCCACCAAGAGACTAACTGTCACTCATTTAATGAACGTTTTGTTGTTAAGTTTTTTTATATTGCATTTACAACTGACCATTAACTATTCATTTTGGCATGAAGTCTAACTAACTGGTTCATGGGTTTTATGTGATAAAATCAAATTTAATATTAATGTATGATTTTATTAGTTACATAGTGTGCTAGTGACCTAATACGGTATATATGGGGTCAGTAAATTCCATATGGGGTGAGAGCGAAGCTCGAATCCCCATATGGAATTTGCTGACCCCATATATACCGTATTACGTCACAAGCACACTATGTAACGAATTTATCTTACCGACTATCTAAACCACCGTGTATCATCAGTACACCGGATATAGGTACTAAGCAAGCGGGCATGATCGATTTTGACCATACACGGTAACGAAAATCTTTGTTTTGCTTGATCAATATTCAATGTACATTTCTCAACATTTCAAATTCCTGCTCCCAAATAATTTTTGCTTCGATTTTTACCTATTCATAAAACAAATTTGATATTCTAATAAGAGCAATTAACTTGTACAAGCGCAAATAGTTGTGAATGTCAACACCAACTTTCAATTTCGATACAGTTCTTGAGACATTTACATGTTTTATCTGAAAGAAACCTAATACAGGGCAAAAGTAATAGTCACCAATCATAAACCTACCTGTGATTACTCATTCCTTGAAACATTTTGGGTAATAAAGGAGTATAAAAATAATGTTTTTGTGTACGGTGTACAACAACATAACTATGCACCGTACATAAGGATTTATGTGGTCAGCTAAACACCGTACACAACACTTTTTTAGGGATAAAATATCGAAAAATAACATATGTATGAAAGATTTCAATGCCAATTATTGAAACAGCTATACTTATTAAACACACACATTGACCTTCTATCAGAAAAAGAGTTGCAATGAATATAGAATTATATCGGATGAGACGAGGGCCAACTTCTTTGACAAGTATTTGCACATGCTTTTACAATGTTTTAGTAATCCCTCTTGTTTTGGGAAAATAATGAGACATCTCTAACCATCAACCTACGACCAAATCATTTCTTGAAATAGCAATTATGTTTAGGTTGAAGTACACATTGATATTATGTGAACAAAACAAAGATTTTCGTTACCGTGTAAGATCAAAATCACTCACGCCCGCTTGGTTAGTACCTATATCCGCTGTACGATGATACACGGTGTAAACGTGTGAAATTAAGACTAGTCATTTTCAAAATGAGCAAGTCTTCAATACTGTAAGCATTAAGAAAATACTTCCATTGATCCTATGAAAACAGATGCCAACAATAACGACTTGTAACGTTTAAATGTGTTTTATGAATTTATTTCAATCTTAATCGTCAATTTCTTCGTCTGTTGGAACTTTTAAGATTTTTTCTCAGTACCGTTTTGTTTTTATAAAGGGACTAACCGTGTATGAAATAAGCCCCGCCCCTTCTTACCTAATATGGAATATAAAGGGACTTAACTCCACTACTAACCGTGTATGAGATAAGCCCCGCCTCCCTACTAACCTAATATCAAATATACACGGTTTCCACGCGGACGCTTTTAACCAATCATATTCCTGGAAATGTATAGGAGGTAAGATAATATAAAATGTGTGATAGTAATATAATTGTCTACCTAACATTGTATGTACATGTATGTGGTTTAACATCTTTTTTACCAGACAACTAACAAAGACTTAAAGGAACAGAATGAACATCTAACCAAGCTTACGACGTGTGTTCAGAGTGAAACAGAACACATTAAATCTTTACATAAAAAAAAAATTAGAGGTATGCAATTGTCTATGTAGTAATTTTATTTTTAATCCTTTTAAGAACACCCCAAATGATGCTGATCCAAAATAAAACCACCATAAAACTGTGATCCTTCATGAATTTCAAGAAAATGTGCAGACTAGATGATAAAAAACCATGATTATAGACTATCTTTATATGACCGCAAAAATTGAACATTTTTGGGTCGTACATGTATATTGGTATATGACGTTGGCTTTGTCGTCGTCCAAAGACATTTGGTTTTCGCACTATAACTTTAGTAAAAGTAAATAGAAATCTATGAAATTGAAACACAAGGTTTATGACCATAAAAGGAAGGTTGGGATTGATTTTGGGAGTTTTGGTCCCAACAGTTTATGAGTTAGGGGCCAAAAAGGGCCCAATAAGCATTTTTCTTGGTTTTGGCACTATAACTTTAGTATAAGTAAACAGAAATCTATGAAATTTTAATATAAGGTTTATGACCATATAAGAAAGGTTGGGATTGATTTTGGTCCCAACAGTGTTGGAATAAAGGGCCAAAAGGGTCCAAAATTAAACTTTGTTTGATTTCATCAAAAAATGAATTACTGGGGTTCTTTGATATGCCAAATCTAACTGTGTATTTAGATTCTTAATTTTTGGTCCTGTTTTCAAATTGGTCTACACTAAGGTCCAAAGGGTCCAAAATTAAACTTAGTGTGATTTTAACAAAAATTGAATTCTTGGGGTTCTTTGATATGCTGAATCTAAACATGTACTTAGATTTTTGATTATGGGCCCAGTTTTCAAGTTGTTCCAAATCAAGGCCCAAAATTAAACTTTGTTTGATTTCAACAAAAATTGAATATATGGGGTTCTTCAGTATGCTGAATTTAACCATGTATTTAGATTTTTAATATTTGGGCCTGGTTATCAAATTGGTCCACATTGAGGTCTTAACAGTCTAAAATTGAACATTATTTGATTTCATCAAAAATTAAATTCATGTATTTAAATTTTAAATTTTTTAGACCATAAAAGGTAAATGTCAAATTTATAATTTTTAAGTTTTTAAGTTTTAGTTCTTAGACCACATTCATTCTGTGTCAGAAACATCAAGCTTAAATGTTGTGTCAATACTTGCCCCAACTGTTCAGGGTTTGACCTTTGCTGTCGTATAAAGCTGTGCCCAGTGGAGCATCTGGTTTTATTTGTATAATAACATGAAGACCTACATATAAGTAAAATCTACAGTATGACTAAATTGTATTTGAATTGCCTTAGGGTTTTACCAGATTTAAAGGCATGGGGGAAGGGATGTACATTTTTTACTTGAAATTCTAAAGAAAATGCAACCAACAATTTATTAATTTAAGTGCTTGCTTATGATTTTTGATATACATTATGTTTTGTATTTATGGTGGTGGAAATGTTCGACTTGCAAAAGAATTGTTTACCCTTTACCGGGTGTAAACGTCCAGAGAAGAAGAAAAAATTGTTATTTCTATTCTTTATTGATAAATGAAATCACTTTTTACAGTCAACATGACACTTTTACACTGACAGCAGCATGAGATACAGAGTTTCATAGAACTCTTAATAATATGTTTTAATAAGAAAAATGAGAATTTTACCTGGCATATATTTCCTAACTTCATTTTAAAGAAAAATATTATCTTACATTAATGTCAATATTTACATAATTTGTGAAATGTAATGGTGCTATCAAATTTTTTTTAATAGGCAGAGAGAAGCAGAGTTGGAGAAAAAGAAAGAATTGAAGAAGAGGCATTGCAATATAAGATCAAAACAAAAGAATTAACATCTGAACGGGAATCACTGGAAAAAAGATTGTAAGAATTAGTTCATATGGAGAACTACTTTGGAAATTATAAAAGCTGATCAACAAAAAAATCTCCAATGAAATAGGATGTTTATCATAAGATATAGGATCTGTGTCAGTTAAAGTCACAAATATACATGTCTCTTTGACACATTCCCCTTTCCATTCTCAATTTTACATACATGTGTAGACTTTGATTGATTTCGGAACATTCAAATACGAAATAAAAGATGAATTCTGGTGTATTGATATTAATTTGCCTTATGTTGATTTCTATCTTTAATTGAAGATTTGGATGGGAGGTGATGGTTGAATTTCCTTTGAATTTTGTAAGAGTTATAAAAAAAATGTAAATTTCATATTAAGGATGATTTAGGTATAAAAAAGTTTCTCTGATATATACATGTTTCTTGATATGTATACATGTCTGTTAAAAAATAGAACGCTGACATAAAGAGTATGATGATTTCATGAACACACCAGAATGTGACACTGGTCTGAATGATTAAGATTTGTGTTATTCCATAAAAAAAAAAACAAGTAAATTTGAATGGTTTTACACTAGTCATTTTTGGGGTCCTTTATAACTAGCATTTCGGTGTGAGCCAAGACTCTGTATTGAAGACCGTACTTTGACCTATAATGGTTGCATTTTATAAATTGTGACTTGGATGGAGAGCTGTCTCATTGGCACTCATACCACATATTCTTATATATAAAAAAATTGTCTTGATATACCGGTATTGTTATCTCTAGATTGTATAAAACAAATTCTTTTACAGACGACATGTTGAGCAGGAGTATACAAGTCTTAATAAAAAGTTTGTTGCCAAGGATGACGAGTATTGTCAAGCTGCTTCAGGACTGGAAAAAGAGTTGAATTCACTCAGACATCAGCTACAGGTCGTAAAGAAAGAGAAAGAGAGGGCTGTTAAAGATAAAGATCACTTACTAGATGAGGTATATATATGGGGCAGATATTTAATTTATTGTGATGAATATTAGGTTTAGAATATTAAATGACACAAAGAGGGCTATTCTAAACAATAAGACAAAAAAAGATGAATAAAAAAATAAGGCTATAAATAAAAGACAGAAAAAAAAAAATTGCTGAATTTAGAAAGACAGAAAAATTATACCTGAAATTAGAAAGACAGAAAAACTGGTGTAAATTCAAAAGAAAAAAAAAGATATGACCAATATAGAAAGACTTCAAAAACTTTGGCCAAAATTAAAGGACAGAAAAACTATTTTCAAAATTAGCAAGACAGAAAAACTAGAAAAGAACCAGTGATTAATCACAAAAAACAAAAACAGTAATAATACTCAAAATTTTTATGATTTCAAGATAAATTTGAGAATGGAAATGGGGTAAACATGTACATCAAAGAGACAACAACCCAACCAAAGAGCAGACAACAAAAGGCCTAATTTTGTATAAAGCAATATTTGTTCATACTGTGCAACATGAATATATGGTTATCCTGAAAATACATATTTATAAGCTACTTGATCTTAACTGACCATTAACAATTTAAGCTTAGGGAAAAGAACTGTGACTTATTTTGATATAATATGATTTATCCCTAGATAAAGGACCTGTGAACTATTTAATGATATTATAGGATTTATTCATAGGAAAAGACTTGTAAACTTTTTAATTATAAAATAGGATTTATCCCCAGGGAAAGGACACTTGAACATTTTACTGATTTTATGATTTACATTATTGTAGGTGAATCAAACTGTAGATTCCATGATAGAAGAACGGTCAAAACTTCAGGGGGAAGCACAACAACTAAAAATAGAACTAGACTCACAGAAAAAACTAAGGAAGTCTCTGGAACATGAAAATGCCACACTCATGGAAAGGGTATCAGGGTTCGAAGGTCAACAGGTAAATACTCACTAATGGATTGGCACTTAATTCTAGACAGAGGGATGCTAATTTAGGGGGCAGTGGTAGTAGCATCCACTATGTGTAAAGCTTTTTATTTCAGAAGGTGGAAGACATGCATGCTTCATCACTTGTATGTAGATGGCATTTGTTACAAAGTTTCCATTTGTTATATTTGTTTATTGGTTCAGTGAATATTTAAAAAACATGTTTTTGTAATGTGAATTTACCACTTACTATAAGTATTAGGATACTTATGTTTGGTATATGGGATCCTTGCAATGTCTACATGTCTATCATCAATAGGAAGGTATTCATACAAAATGTCAAACACTCAAGCTAATTATTGCTAAATTTATATGAGTCAAGTACAGCAACCATACGGCCCAATAACATCTAGAGGTCAACAAATGGGTTCACCAATGGACAGATATTATTTGGATAAGGATTGTGAAGAAGACAGCAAGATTGAAAAATACACATTGTTCATTTTTTGCACTTTTAAGAAAATGTTGAATTTTACCCATTTTTTTAAAGTACATAAATTCTTTTCTACTGCAACTGCTTCAAATTCAACCAATTGATAATTTTGGGTCATAATAAAATTGGTCTTTTTCTAATTTTTATGAATCCATTTCAAGACTTTCATCTTAATTACCTTGCAGGTGTGTTCAACTCTAATCTTAATTGACTAGGATTGTCAGTATTTCAGTAAAAAGTTCTGGTTCTATCCAGGCTCTTCCTCAACAATTGAAAACTTGCAGTCATGAAATAACCAAAAGCATTAAATACCGAAAAACTAATCAATCAATGTTATCTTCGTAGGAAACCCAGAGTAAAGTAGAGAAGACAATGATGGAAATGATGGACCAGAAGAACAAATTAGCCTACGACAACGGGAGTTTACAGACGCAGGTCACACATCTCACGGCAGAGGTCGATAAACTTAAAAATGCTCAAAATGAGGCCACAAAACTTAAACATATCAATGATGGTCTACAGAATAGATATGATAAGGTATGTGTAAAAATCCTTGTAGGAAAAATGTCAAACTTTTTCTGTGAAGAAGTTAATAAGTTATTTTTTTCCATAACTATTTGCATTTTTTTTTATCAAATTATCAAATTACAAGCTCAAGTTGAGTTTATTTTATCTAATTAGTAGGAAATTCTCATGAGCATAAGTATAATTAGTTGACAGAATTGTAATTATGACTTTTTTGCTAATTAGAGTGAATTCGTTCTGACACTCGTAACTTGTCATGAAAAAATTAAACAAAATTGTTGTAAGTTGGAAAAGTAAGAACAGAGTAGGATAGTTATATCATTAGAATTGTATTAATAGTAGGAGTCATATTGTATTGACATGTTCCAATTAATGAGATCTTGGTTTGGAATTAGATTAGAAAATATTACTGGGAATTTGGTATTTCAGTGTCTAGGCTAGGTTGACACCTTCAGCATGTGAAGCTGACCTCAACAATTTTCCATGATTTTACCTTTAAAACTATGATCTCATAAGAAGGAAGCCAGCAAGCAGCCTTTTTGGCCTTTTTGTTACTTATCTTAGATAATCTATCAAAGAAAAAACTTCCAAATGATCATGAGAAATTGATTGTTAATTTACATATACTTTGGTTTGAGATATATTTTTTTTACAAATGATTAAAAAAAAAGTGCTTTAGTCGAATAGAATTTCTTCCATTCTAGTCTCAAAGATTATTAACATGTAGAAAAACTTCTATTTTAGACACAAAAAGAGATGAGTGATTTAAAAATAAAGGTTCAGCGACTCGATAGTCAGTTACGACAGAAACATGGAAGTTACGAGACCAAAGAAAAGGATTATAATGAGTTACAGAAACAGAGAGACGAGGCTGTAAAGGAGAGAGATACTCTAATACTACAGATACAAGATATGGAGGATAAGGATCACTCCAAGGTATTGGTTATTTGGTGTAAAAGGTTTTGAAAAAGGCATTTTTTATAAACTGAATTTACTGTGAAAGTACTTTAATTCGTGGATATCAATTTTTCGTAGTTTGAGCAACAAGGGGGTTCGTTGGACTCATGAACTCGACTTTAACAGTCACAATTTGACCAAAACATTGACATTAACAGTGCTTAACCCCCCGAACCCCCCTGGCTACGGGTATGATGAAAACCACGAAAATTGGTTCCTCAGGAATAAAAGTACTTTCATAGTAGCAAAAAAAGGGGATATTTACCACAGTATACCAAATCAGAACTAACCCTGGTATTAAAAATATTACAATGTGTATCTCAAGTTAACAGATTAAGAAATTAAAACAGATAATTTTTTTTTTCTTTAAACAAAGCTGAATATTTTAAATACAGTATCATAGATTGTTTCATTACTTCCTGAATCTGAAATTTGAAGATTATTTCAATGGATAAGGGTGAAGTTAAACTTGTAGTGCAGAAGTAAAAAGGAAAAGCTGTTTTGTATGCATGTAGAATTTGATAATGTCAGGCAATGAAAAGTTGAAAAAATATTATTTTCCATATAATTAAACAAAGTAGTATGTGTTATTAGTTAAATATATATTCTAGCAAAGACTTGTTGTCAACTTGTGATCTCTAGAGTTATATATGATAATAGTATTAAAATGGAAATGACTTAAGTTAATGTTATGAGTGATGATTTTAGGAATATGTAATGGAATGGCTTGATATGTCCAAAGTAAGTGCTGGTGGATAGGGAAATCTAATGTTAAAATTGACTTAAATGCAGATAAAAACATACTAATATTTAAGTGAGAAGTTGTTGTGTCTAATACAATTTGTTATCTGTAATGATTGTTTTCTTAACATAAATGTGACAATAGATCATAAGAAAAATTGAAATGAACAGAATACTGTCTGTTTCTTCGTTGGTTCGTCCGTCTGTCTGTCCCGCTTCAGGTTAAAGTTTTTGGTCGAGGTAGTTTTTGATGAAGTTGAAGTCCAATCAACTTGAAACTTAGAAAACATGTTCCCTGTGATATGATCTTTCTAATTTTTATGCCAAATTAGAGTTTTTACCCCAATTTCATAGTCCAATGAACATACAAAATTATAGTGCGGATGGGGCATCCATGTACTATGGACACGTTCTTGTTCTATTTTTTGTAAGCAACAGCAATTTTCCTAGATGACCTGATTTATCTATGTCAAGTCAACAATTTATTATTAGACAAATTTGCTTTTTTAACTAAAGTAATTTTTTTATCAGCTTGCTATTGCATTAATTAAGGGCAATGTAGTCCTATTATGTAAAGTACTCCAAATAACTATCAATGTGAAAGTTCACATCAGTTGACAGAATCTGTATCGAAAGGAACTAAAAGAAAACTTTTCAAGTTTGTTCTGTAAGGCCTGATATACAGTTTAGTTTTCTGTAAGAAGTTAAGGGTGTCATTTGCTTGTTTATATAGGACTAATGTTGTATTTGAAAACAAATATGCTAATATGCTACATATTAATACAAAATAACTATATTAAAACTGCAAATCAAATTATTTTGTTTCAATTTTTTTCCTAATTCACTTGGATCTGTTTATTAATTTAAAAGTATCAGACCATTCATAAACTTGGGTCGATTTAGAGGTCAATTTATTTACTTATTTTTTTAAGACTGTCTTTTGATCAGTTTTGTTATGAGTTGATATTTCATTGACGTATTCTTAACTTTTTTGTTCATAATAGTCTGTATCTTTATAGATAAATGGTTTGCAGAGAAATTTAGAAGATGCTAAAGCTGTGAACAAAGAAATCGCGTCAACACTAGAAGCTGTGATGTCATCGCATTCACATTTACAAACGGTTGTTGAAGAACTACAGACGGAGCTCGGCAAAAAAGATTCCACGATCACAGCAATCAAAAATCAAAAATCATCTGCTCAACAGGAATGGAAATTTGAAATGAAGCAGTTTGAGGAGAGAATGGAGAATTTAAGGGGAGAACTGAAAAAAGAACGGGATAAATCATTGAAGAAAAACAGTCGAGATATTGCTGAGGTAGAAAATTAGTTATCAAGTTGTTACTTTTCTGGTTCAAGTTGTTTTACGTTTGTCATGTCAAGCCTTTCACAAGTTCTTGCTATTTGTTCATTTTTTGAAGGCCTTATGGTGATCTATAGTTTTGGATAATTGTCTCATTGGCAATCATAGCACATCTTATTTTTGAAATGACATGTGTTTAAATTGTTTGAACTTTAAGGGGCTGAATATATTCAAGTTTGATAGATGTATTTAACTCAACCAGGTTTCTTGCTAATTCAAAACTGTTCATTGTAATTAAGGAGCATAAATTGGTTTGAGGATGATAAAAAAGACACAGAGGCTAAAATAAGGAATGAATGGAAAAATTCTTTACAGCTTTTACATTAATGCTAGCAAGACAAATCTTTGTTTGGCTTTCTTGCTTTGTTTGTATCAGTGTTTGCTCAAGCATGGTAATTAAGATAGGCGGGGCTTCAGCTTGAATACTTAGATTGTATTGGACGTTATGTCTGAGGTGAAGGACACTTAATTTTAAAACATCACATGACAAATATTCTCACATGTTTTCTCACCTGTAAAAATACAATAATTTGTCAATGAAAGAAAAATATAAACTTTTTTCTTGTATGAGGCTGAGAAACTGGCCTTCAACATTAATTGACCTAATATTGTTTTTATAACATAACAATCTATTAGTTCAGTCAGTTTTTTCCATGTCTGTTCTTCGATTATGCAACTCAAGAAAATATTCCAAAAAATGGGAAACAATTGTATTGAAAAGAGAAAATCGAGTGCACCTTTTTTTATGTTAGGGTGTGTTTGAGATGAATATTTTGTCTTGAAAATGTACAAAACAAGAGTATTTGATACATCATCTCGCTTCAGACTCTATCATTTTATATAGCAAAGCTACAGGTTGACTTCATAACATAAAAAAATCACAGTACTTAAAGATGAAATTATAGGGGTCAAGTGAAATACCTATCCAGTGGATCACAAAATCAGAGTAGGTGTGTTTGAATAGCTATTTTACTAAAAGTGCTTGACGACAGTCTTTAAGTTGGATCTCTGAAAAAAAAAATGTCTTCCGTTTCTACGATTGTGAAAATGAACTGGCGTAATAGGAAGATAATTTCGACGAAGTAGAATCCTGTCTGTATTGTATATTTACAGGTAAGGAAAAATGTGAGAATAAGTATCATGTGATGTTTTAAAATTTAGTGTCCTTAACCTCCAACATAACGTCCAATAAAATTTAAGTATGATGTATACAAGCTAAAGCCCCGCCTATCTAATTACCATGCTTGAGCAAACATTGATACAAACAAAGCAAGCAAGCCAAACAAAGATTTGTCTTGCTAGCAGTAATGTAAAAGCTGTAAAACAAAACTTGATATATTTGGTAAAGGGATGTAAAATAGAATTAAAAAAATACAAAAAGTTCTCTTTAAAAAAAAGAGAAAGAGACTTTGGCTACCTCAATAACTTCATCTGAATATGTTTAAGAAAGATCCTGATATTTTTTAACAGGTGCGGAAACAGAATGATAATTTATCTACACGTAATATGGAACTAGTAAAAGCTAACACAGAACTACGACATAAGATGACAGAGAATGAAAGTCAGACTAAGGACCTAAAAGACAAAATCAGGGACCAGAAAAAAAGGCTGGAATATCTACACAAATCAAAGAAGGACTTGGAAGAAAATTCTGATAAAGTCCGGGTAAAAACAGTAATGGTTGACTAGTGTTAAAATAGTGTAAAATAATACTGTAGAATTGGCTAATTTTAACAGAATTAAAAGGTCCTCATTTTAAGGGCAAAACCCTGTTTGTGAGGCTTTATATAATAGTGGTGAATTATTTATCCTGTTTTAATTCTGCATACTGATTTAGATTTAAATAATGAGATATTTTTGTCTCGCCTTTGTGATGAATGTAGCAGAAAATGAGACATAGGGATTGCTTTTCAAAAAGTTTGATAAGAACAACTTGTGATAGATCATTGATATTTTGTATACCAAAGAATGACAGTTTATCCAAAAATAACATAAGTTTCATCTACATTTCAGGAATTAAAATGTGAAATAGAGGACTTAGAAAACCTTAGAGACGAATATGTTAAAAGAAATACTGATCAGGTTTGTTTGGTTTTTTTTTGGCGGGAAATGATTTTAAAATAGATATTTTTTCTTTGTGAATTATATTAGAAAATTGTAAAAATAAAAAAGGAATTGTAACTTTTTAATTTGTGTCTAATCAGGTAAAAAAATAAAGGATATTCTGACCTAAAATGGTTTTGATTGTTTGTCATTTTTATGATGATTTCTTCAAGAACTTATCACCAATATATTAGTTGTGGTAGATGTCAACTTTGATTGAAATAGCGCCACAATTAGTAAAAAAATAAAGTGAGACATTGTCCCTTTGCTCATTGGCAAATTGCAGAACTTTTGGGGACAGCAGCTTGTATAATTCTGGTCCTGAACTCTGTTAAAACACAATATTTTCTGGATTGTCAAAAACTTTAACCCTATAGTATTTACGAAAGAAATACAAATTTGTTGTGTGGTATAAAAAAGATTGTATTAAAGTTTATGTTAAAATATTTTCTTATTTCTATATTAAATATTGTTATTATTTAAATGCAAGTTGTTGAATGTCTTTTAAATTTACTAATAGAGTGATGCTCACTAAATATACAGGTTTTATTTCCCCACAAATATAAAGACATATTTTGTATTACTTGTTGTTATTTCTGTTCGTTTTCAATATATTCAAAATCAATAATCTGGGTTTGCTTGCTGTTTTTACTAACACCCATTTCATTGCTTTTCAGGGTGAAATGATAAACACTTTTATGAACCAGATTGCCTCTCTTCAGGTGGAACTTCGACAACTGGCACAAAACCAGGCCGAGACAAATTTATTGATTCAACAACGAGAAGTGGAACTGGAGAAGGAACGGACAGTATCTCATGAAAATAAACGCAAATATGAAGTAGGAAACATTATATGTTTGGGAGTTTAGTATGACGTCCATTATCACTGAACTAGTATACATTTTTGTTTCGGGGCCATCTGAAGCACACCTTCGGGTGCGTAATTTTCAATGCATTGAAGACCCATTGGTGGCCTTCAGCTATTATCTGCTCTTTGGTTGGGTTGTTATCTCTTTGACACAAACCCCATTTCCTTTCTCATTAGCTCACCTGGCCTAAAAGGCCATGTGAGCTTTTCTCATCACTTGGCGTCCGTCGTCGTCGTCGTCTGTCATCGTTAACAATTTTTCAAACATCTTCTCCTCTGAAACTACTGAATGGATTTGAATGAAACTTAGCATGATTGTTCCTTAGATTATCCTGCACAAAGTGTGTGCTTCGATTTTTGATCCGTCAAAAAACATGGCTGCCGTTACTTAAAATAGAACATAGGGGTCAAATGCATTTTTTGGCTTATATCTCAAAAACGAAAGCATTTAGAGCAAATCTGACGGGGTAAAAATGTTCATTAGGTCAAGATCTATCAGCCCTGAAATTTTCAGATGAATCAAACAAACCATTGTTGGGTTGCTGCCACTTAATTGGTAATTTTAAGGAAATTTTGCAGTTTTTGGTCATTATCTTGAATATTATTATAGATAAAGATAAACGGTAAACAGCAAAAATGATCAGCAAAGTAAGATCTACAAATAAGTTAATATGACCAAAATTGTCAATTGACCCCTTAAGGGGTTATTGTCCTTTAATGACAATTTTTCACAATTTGTTCATCACATTTGCTAACTTTAAAAAATCTTCTCCTCTGAAACTACTGAATGGATTTGAATGAAACTTAGCATGATTGTTCCTTAGATTATCCTGCACAAAGTGTGTGCTTCGATTTTTGATCCGTCAAAAAACATGGCCGCCATTACTTAAAATAGAACATAGGGGTCTTCTCCTCTAAAACTACTAAACCAAATTCAACCAAACTTCAACTGTATGATCAGTAGGGTGTATAAAATAAAGTTTGTGCTTTATTTTTTATTTCGTCAAAAAACATGGCCGTCATGGCTAAAAATAGAACACAGGGTAAAATGCAGTTTTTGGCTTATATCTCAAAAACTCCAGCATTTAGAGCAAATAAGACAAGAAGTTAAAGTATTTATTAGGTCAATTAGTATCAATTTCAGCCAAACTTAGGCTAAATGAGTTTCAGAGTATCTAGTATAAATTTTATATTTCATTTCCTTGTATGTCAGAAACATAGCTCCTATGGCTAAAATAGAACATAGTAGAAAATGATTTTTTTTTTGCTTTTGAAGAAAATAGGACAATTCAAAGAACATTTAAATAAATTGAAAAGCCAAAATAATCATTGATGAGAGATTTAACCAAAAAAATTAAGGTGAGCGATTCAGGCTCTTGAGAGCCTCTTGTTTTATTAACACATTTAAAATAAACCTGAAATGGAATTTATGAATCTTAAGATTTAAAAGGTTTGGAAAAATGTTTACTTTGAAAAAAAAATGAATTAATATACTTATATATATGGCTTAGAAATTATATTTTTCTTCAAGGCAGAGGCATGAGATTCAGTAAAAATGGGGAGGGGGGAATATCCACTTTTACTGGATCTCCCTAATTATAATATGACATGTAGTCTTACGAGTTCAAGGAAAAGTATTTTATTTTTGAAAGATCAACCTGTATCTCTTTTTCAAATAGTTTCATTTTCTTCTACACTTGATAGTTTCACATAACATGTCATTTCATTTAAGTTAAAACAGCATTTTTCTGTCTTCTAAATTCCCCCAAAATATAGAACTCTTTTCTGGATCCTGAAGAATTTAAAATAATTAATTTCCAGAAAATTACTAATTCCTGTTAAAATAAAGGCCCAAGCCAGACATCATCAAAAAGGTCCTTCTGCCCCTCTTGAATGTTTTGTATAGTTTACATGTTTAACATTGTCATTTTAAATTGACTATTTGCATTATACTATCAAAATTACAAAAAGGCAAGCATCTCAGTTATTATATCAAACTCTGCAAACAGCACTTGTACCAATGCCAGGGGCGTAGCTAGGTTTTAGATCAACTGTAGGCACAAATCGGCAGGGGGTCTGGGGCCGCTCAAGGCCCCTTGCAGGTCCAGGGCGGAGCCATGGTAGGGGGTTCAGGGGCCGGGGCTATCCCCCCGACTGAAAACGGTTTTCAGCATTTTAGTTGCATAATTTTGTGTACAAAAATATCATATTTACTGGTTTTTATCATGATAATATTCATGAAGAAAAGTTCGAAGAATAATGAATAATATAACATTAACACATGAATTAACGTAGTACAAACAAAACTCTGGAAAAAAAAAATATTTACAATATGCCCAGTGTAGATCAGACTAGTTTTAGATTGAGGCCCACAGAGGGTCAAAGGAAGATTTTCAACTTTTTTAAAACTCAAATTTGGGCAAAAATTGGTTAAACAAATTTAATATTTCTGAACTTTTATGAATAACTTTCAGATACAGTTTCATACATAAAGACAATGATACATTTACTCAAAGTCAAGTCGACGGTTTTTTCTGCCGATAAAATTATTTATACTCGCATCAACATCAACATTGAGGTGTCGGTGGATATGAAGAAGAGATAGATTTGAAAGTCGCTCGTCTCCCATTGTCTATCTCGGGTAGGATTTGACGCGTCTCATCGCACTGAAGGATTTTTCACTAGTTACCGATGAAACAGGCATTGTCAATAAAATCCAAATAATCCTATACACTGAAGGTACAGATCGGCGTTTGTTACGTTACGGACACCAAGAAGTCTATCTGGTCTGTTGTCTTCAATACGCCAACGGGCTTTCCATCATGCTATCTCATCTTCAAATTCTCACGGTTTTTTCACCTAAATCCGAACGGTAAGAGTTGTAAATTTTGTCTGCTATTTCTGGAGTCAAGTTCCCTAATTTGGCAATAATACGCATTAGAATTAAAATGTTTATTTTTTTTTATTTTTATTTATTTTTTTTCCCAAAAGGGGTATTATCGGCAAATTTATGTATAGGCACGTGCCTAGTCGAGCCTTAGGTAGCTACGCCCCTGAATGCCAATGCTGTGAGGTATATGTTTTATATGATATTTACAAAATTTCCAGGTATAGTTAGTAAATACAATAAACTCATCATAGATATTAGGATTGAATTTTATATTTACGCCAGACGCTTGTTTCCTCTACAAAAGACTCATCAGTGACGCTCGAATCCAAAAAAGTTTAAAAGGCCAAATAAAGTACAAGACTCTTTTTGTCTAGCCTTCGACTTTAGTCGAAAAAGCGAGACTAAGCGATCCTACATTCCGTCGGCGGCGTCAAATATTCACTCTGTGGTTAAAGTTTTTGAAATTTTAATAACTTTCTTAAACTATACTGGATTTCTATCAAACTTTGACAGAAGCTTGTTTATGATCATAAGAAGGTATCCAGAAGAAAATTTTGTAAAAATAAATTTCCACTTTTCCGTATTTTACTTATAAATGGACTTAGTTTTTTTGCCAGAAACAAAACGTTCACTCCATGGTTTAAGTTTTTAAAATTTTTATAATATTCTTAAACTTTCCTGGATTTCTACCAAACTTGGACAAAAGCTTGTTTCTGATCATAAGATATTATTCAGAAGTAAATTTTGTAAGAAAAACCCCACTTTTTCCGTATTTTACTTATAAATGGACTTAGTTTTTCTTCCAGTTAACATTACACAATGTTACATACAGTCTGCAGTTAAAGTTTATAAAATATTTATTAGATTCATAAACTATCCTGGATTTTTACCAGACTTGGAAGCTTCTTTCAATCAAAAGACAGTATCGAGAGGGACATTTGTATTGATGTTTTTCCTCATTTTTGTTGAGTTTGCGATTAACAGCAAAAGTAGGTGAGACACTGGGTTCCGCGGAACCCTTACAAATTTTTATTTCCTTTAGACTCAGACTTGCAAGTGTCATAGTAGGTAAATAAATACTGCTAGAAAAGGATTATCATACAAAAGAAGGAAATTTAAAGAGTCATGAGATTTTTCCTAACATGTATTTAACTTTTTACTAACTTATAGTATCATATATATCATGTTTTTGTGTCATCCATATATTAAAGCTTGCTCCTTATATTAACAGCTCTTCATTTATAACATCAAGACCATTATAAAGCTATGTATTCACACCATTGCACTAATAATCAGGTAAAATATAGTTAAATTGGTCCAGAAAAGAGAGGCACCAGATACCAAAGGAACATTCAAACTCATATAAGTTAAAAATAAACTGACAACATCCGTCTAAAAAGGAAGAAGACTGACAGACAAACAGTACACCGAAACACAACATAGAAAACTGAACAAACTGCTTTAGATTATTTAAGATTCCTTTATATTACAGCATACAGTGAAACAGAAAGATGATATTGACAGAATGAGGCGCGAGACAGAAAATAGATTAAAGGAAGCTCAGGATGAATCGTCAGAGGTAACTTAGGGAAAATCGTAATTGTCAGAGGTAACTTAGGGAATGAGAAAATCGTCAGAGGTAACTTAGGGAATGAGAAAATCGTCAGAGGTAACTTAGGGAATGAGAAAATCGTCAGAGGTAACTTAGGGTATGAGAAAATCGTCAGAGGTAACTTAGGGAATGAGAAAATCGTCAGAGGTAACTTAGGGAATGAGAAAATCGTCAGAGGTAACTTAGGGAATGAGAAAATCGTCAGAGGTAACTTAGGGAATGAGAAAATCGTCAGAGGTAACTTAGGGAATGAGAAAATCGTCAGAGGTAACTTAGGGAATGAGAAAATCGTCAGAGGTAACTTAGGGAATGAGAAAATCGTCAGAGGTAACTTAGGGAATGAGAAAATCGTCAGAGGTAACTTAGGGAATGAGAAAATCGTCAGAGGTAACTTAGGGAATGAGAAAATCGTCAGAGGTAACTTAGGGTATGAGAAAATCGTCAGAGGTAACTTAGGGAATGAGAAAATCGTCAGAGGTAACTTAGGGAATGAGAAAATCGTCAGAGGTAACTTAGGGAATGAGAAAATCGTCAGAGGTAACTTAGGGAATGAGAAAATCGTAATCGTCAGAGGTAACTTAGGGAATGAGAAAATCGTCAGAGGTAACTTAGGGAATGAGAAAATCGTCAGAGGTAACTTAGGGAATGAGAAAATCGTCAGAGGTAACTTAGGGAATGAGAAAATCGTCAGAGGTAACTTAGGGAATGAGAAAATCGTCAGAGGTAACTTAGGGAATGAGAAAATCGTCAGAGGTAACTTAGGGAATGAGAAAATCGTCAGAGGTAACTTAGGGAATGAGAAAATCGTCAGAGGTAACTTAGGGTATGAGAAAATCGTCAGAGGTAACTTAGGGAATGAGAAAATCGTCAGAGGTAACTTAGGGAATGAGAAAATCGTAATCGTCAGAGGTAACTTAGGGAATGAGAAAATCGTAATCGTCAGAGGTAACTTAGGGAATGAGAAAATCGTCAGAGGTAACTTAGGGAATGAGAAAATCGTCAGAGGTAACTTAGGGTATGAGAAAATCGTCAGAGGTAACTTAGGGAATGAAAAAATCGTCAGAGGTAACTTAGGGAATGAGAAAATCGTCAGAGGTAACTTAGGGAATGAGAAAATCGTCAGAGGTAACTTAAGGAATGAGAAAATCGTCAGAGGTAACTTAGGGAATGAGAAAATCGTCAGAGGTAACTTAGGGAATGAGAAAATCGTCAGAGGTAACTTAGGGAATGAGAAAATCGTCAGAGGTAACTTAGGGAATGAGAAAATCGTCAGAGGTAACTTAGGGAATGAGAAAATCGTCAGAGGTAACTTAGGGAATGAGAAAATCGTCAGAGGTAACTTAGGGAATGAGAAAATCGTCAGAGGTAACTTAGGGAATGAGAAAATCGTCAGAGGTAACTTAGGGAATGAGAAAATCGTCAGAGGTAACTTAGGGAATGAGAAAATCGTCAGAGGTAACTTAGGGAATGAGAAAATCGTCAGAGGTAACTTAGGGAATGAGAAAATCGTCAGAGGTAACTTAGGGAATGAGAAAATCGTCAGAGGTAACTTAGGGTATGAGAAAATCGTCAGAGGTAACTTAGGGAATGAGAAAATCGTCAGAGGTAACTTAGGGAATGAGAAAATCGTCAGAGGTAACTTAGGGAATGAGAAAATCGTAATCGTCAGAGGTAACTTAGGAATGAGAATGAAATGGAAGAAAAATCGTCAGAGGTAACTTAGGGAATGAGAAAATCGTCAGAGGTAACTTAGGGAATGAGAAAATCGTCAGAGGTAACTTAGGGAATGAGAAAATCGTCAGAGGGTAACTTAGGGAATGAGAAAATCGTCAGAGGTAACTTAGGGAATGAGAAAATCGTCAGAGGTAACTTAGGGAATGAGAAAATCGTCAGAGGTAACTTAGGGAATGAGAAAATCGTCAGAGGTAACTTAGGGTAATGAGAAAATCGTCAGAGGTAACTTAGGGAATGAGAAAATCGTCAGAGGTAACTTAGGGAATGAGAAAATCGTCAGAGGTAACTTAGGGAATGAGAAAATCGTAATCAGAGGTAACTTAGGGAATGAGAAAATCGTAATCGTCAGAGGTAACTTAGGGAATGAGAAAATCGTTTTAATCGTCAGAGGTAACTTAGGGAATGAGAAAATCGTCAGAGGTAACTTAGGGAATGAGAAAATCGTCAGAGGTAACTTAGGGATATGAGAAAATCGTCAGAGGTAACTTAGGGAATGAAAAAATCGTCAGAGGTAACTTAGGGAATGAGAAAATCGTCAGAGGTAACTTAGGGAATGAGAAAATCGTCAGAGGTAACTTAAGGAATGAGAAAATCGTCAGAGGTAACTTAGGAATGAGAAAATCGTCAGAGGTAACTTAGGGAATGAGAAAATCGTCAGAGGTAACTTAGGGAATGAGAAAATCGTCAGAGGTAACTTAGGGAATGAGAAAATCGTCAGAGGTAACTTAGGGAATGAGAAAGTCGTCGAGGGTAACTTAGGGAATGAGAAAGTCGTCAGAGGTAACTTAGGGAATGAGAAAATCGTCAAGTGAGGTAACTTAGGGATGAGAGAAATCGTCAGAGGTAACTTAGGAATGAGAAAATCGTCAGAGGTAACTTAGGGTATGAGAAAATCGTCAGAGTAACTTTAAGGATATGAAAATTCGTCAGAGGTAACTTAAGGAATGAGAAAATCGTAATTGTTTTATTTTTCGTGGTTACTTTATTTCGAGTAGTCCTTTCAGCAAACTATGTAAATTATTTTTTTACTGACTGTTTTAATTTCCCTGATGAAATTATGTAAAGGGAGGTGAAAGTTTACATATTTTAAAACAGAATATATATACATGTTAAATTACTACTTGCAAAAGTAAATTTTATGAATCTAAATGAATATATTGCTATTAAGAGTACATATGCAGGCCGGGTTACATCGACTCTGACAAACAAGATAGCAACTTTAAAAGTCATACAACGTCTGCATAAATAATGCTTATTTGTTTTCAAAGGGATTTCCAACTAAAACCCTGTCCTCTCTAACGACAGGCTCATAAATATTTATTTCCCGTTCAACACAGACTTTAAAATTATCTTCTTCACTCAATTAGGAGTAAAAGTTAGTTCTATTTTTTGGCATTGTTGATAAATTGAAAAAATAGTACGATAAAAAAAAGACGAATTATATCAATGACTTTATTGCTTGTTATACTTATTTTGTTTATTTTCTTTGGTTACATCTTCTGACATCAGACTCGGACTTCTCTTGAATTGAATTTTAAATGTGCGTATTGTTATGCGTTTACTTTTCTACATTGGTTAGAGGTATAGGGGGAGGGTTGAGATCTCACAAACATGTTTAACCCCGCCGCATTTTTGCGCCTGTCCCAAGTCAGGAGCCTCTGGCCTTTGTTAGTCTTGTATTATTTTAATTTTAGTTTCTTGTGTACAATTTGGAAATTAGTATGGCGTTCATTATCACTGGACTAGTATATATTTGTTTAGGGGCCAGCTGAAGGACGCCTCCGGGTGCGGGAATTTCTCGCTACATTGAAGCTCTGTTGGTGACCCTCTGCTGTTGTTTTTTATTTGGTCGGGTTGTTGTCTCTTTGACACATTCCCCATTTCCATTCTCAATTTTATGTTTTTGTTTTTAGATCTCTGTACATTTACAAGATGCCCACGACTGGTTTAGAAACAAGTTTGAAAAACTACAGAATGAGTTGGTCACTTCTAAGTATGTACAAATATTCTTTGTTGTTCAATAAGAGGGACGATTTGAAACCAGACATTGACTATTCTAGCAAAAAACAAAGAAAACAATTCATATTATGTTATATATATTTGATATAAAATGACTTTTTTCAAAAACACAATTGTTTTGAAGTCACATAAATATAGGAAGATGTGGCATGAGTGCCAATGAGACAACTCTATATCCAAGTCACAAAATATTAAAGTAAACCATTATAGGTCAACATAACGTCTTCAACAGGGAGCCTTGGTTTATCAAAATTAAATCAGAATTATTTCTTTTTGAAATTTTTTTTTTAATGATATTGTGTCAAAAAAATATGATAGTACACGGAGTTAACATTCTGTAAAAATGCAGCAAATCATAATACTTCCAAATTTTTCATATATGCTTATTTGTTAACTGTTCATCAGAAAAGTGATTCATTTGTTTTTTCTACCTTTAAACTGTTGATATTTAGATAGAAAACTTCATTTGAATTTTGAATTCAACATGGTATAAGTATCTAAACATCAGCTCTGATAAGATTTTCAGGAATCTAAAAATGGATATAAATAAAAAAAAAAAAAAAAAAAAACAAAGCATCATACACATACAAAATATGAAAATGATTAAAAAACTATTTATGATTTCAATGTCTTAAAAATAGAAATTTTGAAAACTATATTAATTGAACAGAAGAAAGCAGGAAGATTTAGTACAAGATACAGAAGACCAGAAAAGAAAAGCAGACGAAGAGAAGTTAAAGGCTCATGCTGCTGTAGAAAAGGCTAAAGCAATGATCAGGGTGAGGCTGATGTCTTAGTAATAAAAACTTACAAAAATGATATTAAATCGTTTTACAATATTGAGATTTGGTCATTATACTTTAAATTGATGTACTCATTAATCGATATAAAGAAGTACTCATTATACCATAATTAGATGTACTCACCATACGATAAATGGAAGTACTAATTATACCATAATTAGATGTACTCACCATACGATAAATGGAAGTACTAATTATACCATAATTAGATGTACTCACTATACGATAAATGGAAATACTAATTATACCATAATTAGATGTACTCACCATACGATAAATGGAAGTACTCATTATACCATAATTAGATGTACTCACCATATGATAAATGGATGTACTTGTATTAGGATAATAAGATATACTCACCAAACGATAAATGGATGTACTCTTTGTACGATAATTATATTTACTTATTATACGATAATAAGATGTACCCATTATATGATAATTAGGTTTACTAGTTATTTGATAACTACTCATACAATGATAGGATGTATTCATTATCATGATTATAAGATAATTGGATATAATCATTATACAATAATTAGAGGTACTCATTATATGATAACTGGGTTTACTTCCTGAGTAGTGTAATCAAATTCAGTTTTCTATTGAAAAATGTTTTTATATGTATAAAACAAATAGAAAATGGCAATACAAAGAAGCATTCAATAGAATCATAGAATTTGACGACATATTAATTCAGACATATTGATGAATCACTTATGTTTAATTTTCCTAAAGATATACAATTTATAGTTAAACTATGTAAAGAGGAGTCTTTCATTGTACACACCAATTCATTTTTGGATAATTCAAACAATACTTTAGTATTTTATGTATCAACTTAAATCCAAAATATTTGTTTTCAAGGAGGTTGACAAAAGGAGAAATTATATGGTATATTTTTATATTTTCCTATCTACACTGCACTTTACTAACCTAGCACCATCCTTAGTTGTCATCACAAATCAATGTTCATGTAAATAGCTTTAATTGTCAGCTAGTTCACATAGTTCTCTATTGTGCTACATATTAAAGGATTAGTTGCAAGATGATAGGCTTAGTGTTTTGATGTAACTTGCAAAGAATTTAGTTTATTTCACAATCAATGGATTGAAGTCACATGATTATTATTATACAAGAGTTTCGGTTAATTCATCATGTCAATTTTCATAACTCACTTCTCTTTACATTCTTGTTGCCTGTTTGCTGTATTTTTATAATTTTTTGTACCATTTTTTTTTCACAGTCTATTACCTCCCTTTATGCGTTTATACCTTTTTGTTTGCACAACATTGCACTTTTAACTTTAAAAAATTATGAAAAAAAATAAAAATTGTCAAATGTGGTCTGGTTCACTCATATTAAAAACACATAGAAATAACTTTGAAACACTAACTGCTATCAAATATGGCAGGCATCTCTGCTAGAATAGAAAATCTCAATAGTGAATTAAATAATGCTGAAGAAATTCTGTTAAGGAGGAAAATTTTACCAAACTTTAGGGAAACATTAATTACTGATCCTATTCGAATAATATGGTTAACAATCCCAATTGATAGTGATCTTGGTGTTCAGTGTTTCTGAGATAATTGAGTTTAATTATGAAGAATATTTTTTTTAAATATCTTAAATCTCTGTCACAGATTTTTCTGAAACAGTTCTGTGGTGGTTCTTTTGCAGTAGTGTGTTGTATTTTAAGGTAGTGTGTTGTATTTTACGGTGTGTTTGTTGTTGTGATACATTTGTTCAGTAGATGTAAAGATATAAACAACTTCATATGATCTATACATTAAAATGGACATAAGACCATACATTATACCAAAAAGTTATATAACAATAACGACAAGATGTTGCTTATTTCTCTCTATATTTATCTGTGTTGTGAATATATTATTGCATAGTAATGACGAGGCTTCATGCTAGTAGATTCAGTTGTAATTTCAAAAAAGCAAATTTAATTTTTCTTCAAAAATCCTTGATTCTGGTATGATTACTAGAACAGTAGAAACCCCACCAGTAGAGTTATTTAGTTACTGTAAAAGATGTAGTTTAGTTGTTTTTTTAGTTTTGTCTCTAGGAACTGTATTTTTGTAGAGCATATATTACTATTATGTTTCACTCTGATGTAATTTTTCATCATAAATTCTATGTATGATATTTCTTTTATTGTTCTTTCTATTCTGCATCATTTTAGTACCTGCATACAATTTAGAATGGAAATGGGGAATATGTTGAGGAGACAACAACCCGATCAAAGGGCAGTTAACAGCCAAAGGGTCTTCAATGCAGCGAGAAAATCCGGAGGTGGGCCTCAGCTGGCCCCTAAATAAAAATGTACATCAGTCCAGCGAAAATGAAAGTCACACTTAACTCCAAAACATATAAATGAGTTAGACTTAACAAAAACATACAAAACTAACAAAGGCCAGAGGCTCCTGACTTGGGACGGGTGCAACAATTTCAATAAATTAGGGAAAGTACATACATCAATATCCAAATCATGCTATTGATTGGTGTTTAACACTTTTAGCACTATTGCCCTATTTCGTTAGTCTTATTTATTTGTTGTGAAGGCAAGATAGCCTAGAGAGAACCACAACCTACGTCAGAAAAGATTGGAGTTGAACGC
>CM034359.1:85317843-85430343 GCA_019925275.1 Mytilus edulis
CAATCTTAAAATGGCAGAGAGAATGGCTGTGAAGGCTCTAGCTGTTTCTGGTTTGGTTGGGTTCCTGGTATGGTTGGTCTAACTAATTAAATAATATATATACACACACATATATATAACAATCCAGAGTATAACCACGTCCTTTTGCCGTTACTATGCAAGATTTTTAATGTTATATTATAACGCTGCCTCCCTGGTGTTAGAGTCGGACACCAGAGATAACAGGTTACAAATAAAAGGGATTTCTTTAACTGGTATGGTTTATATTACTATAAGATGTATAGCCCGACGTCCAATTGGAATACCGTCGAACCAACACACTTTACAGCTTCGTTAACCTAGACTCTAGAGGTCTATCAAATGTTATATAATTATTATTTATAAATAAAAGACAAAGCATATAAAAGTTGTGATCATTTATTTAACAATCTTAAAATGGCAGAGAGAATGGCTGTGAAGGCTCTAGCTGTTTCTGGTTTGGTTGGGTTCCTGGTATGGTTGGTCTAACTAATTAAATAATATATATACACACACATATATATAACAATCCAGAGTATAACCACTCTGTAGATTCAGTCGACTAGTTTAAAAACTACCATTAGCATATAGCTCATTCAGGCTTACAGAGGGTCTCAATAAAAGAACACCTATAAAGTTATGTAGCCTTAATCATGTGTTAATTCAACAACATCTATTTAAAATAACCATCTGTATATAAATACATGGTTATTATTGTCACCAAGACATATATTTCTTTGATAATTAAAACTATAGGTATAATTTACCCTATACATATATTGTCACCAACTATTACCACCCAAACTGAGTCACCGAGATTTACTCCCATCTTCTCCCAAATTCGTCTCCTTAATTTCCTCCAAAAGTCTCCCTAATTGTCTCCTTAATTTCCTCCAAAAGTCTCCCTAATATTGTCTCCTTAATTTCCTCCTAAAGTCTCCCAAATTAGTCTCCTTAATTTACTCCCACAATCTCCCTAATGTATCTCCTTAATTTCCTCCTAAAGTCTCCCCAATTCGTCTCCTTAATTTCCTCCTAAATTCTCCGAGATTTCAAGTTTGGTGTTTCATAACATTCAATTCCAAACCACAACAATTACTGCTTTCCGTAGTTGATCATTTTAGTTTTATAAGAATGTCAGCCAATCACAGACTCTCTTACATAAGTCGGACCAATCAGCAACCATCTCTCTAATTAGGGAAATTCCCGAAATGGCAATTCAAAATGTAAACACTGGACATTTTATGTAAATAAAGATGTTTTCCAGCTTAAAATCATTAAGAACTAACATATGTATTCATCATGAAGGTTATTACACCAACAGGATAACTTAGGAACACATGAAAAAGGTTAATATCTCAAATAAACAACAGAACTAAAGGTACCGGCACTCCGGGAACAAACTTGGTCATCGCGAGTAAATTCCACTCATAACATCACTTGAAACACAATAGAATTAAATCAATTTTAGTGTAATCAGCGTATCGAATACACTCATATGCAAAGCATATCATCTCACAGACATCTCCGTATTATTATTTGTACTTAATAACACAGCATATTCAAAAAGGGGGGTTGACGGCATTACATTGCCCCCATCCTTCAGAATTTGGTCCCCAAATAGGTTGACTTGATTTGGTTCCCAGCAATAGGAACTAAAATTGGGTAATATTTGATAATATTCAACAAACATTTAAATAACATTTATCAGGCACATAGTCAGTATATTTACAGTACTTTATGACTTTGATTTTTCAAAACAAAAATCTTATTCCAATTTGGCTGATATTTTACTATATCAGATAAACAGAGTATATAAATACAACACAACTAAATATAGATATAATTTTCTGTAACTAAAACACATAAAGGAACTTATTCTTGACCAATAATACATGTATTTTACTATCGGGCTGTTTTTGTTTACTTCGTTTCACTCTGGTTTGAGGTTCTTTTCCTTCATTCTCATATTCTGGTTTGTAAGCATAATGAAATGCTTTTCCAACAAAACCATTTTATCATTCAATGCTCCATAACATTGACCAGTGATAAGGTCACTCGTGAGTCTATCTCTTTTGAGCACTAATGTCGTTCCTGTCTGTTAATTTTTTTTTTTTTTAACCCTTTTTGGTGTTAAATATACTTGTTGCTTCTCTAATACTTTGAACCGGGCTTGCAAACATTGTACAACGTTTCTCTTGCAGACCCGTTCTTGCCAAGCCTTGCTCTATAGACACTGACCAGTAATAAGGTCACTCGTGTGTCTATCTCTTTTGAGCAATCAAACACCACCTCCAGTACTATACGATCTGTGAAATATTTTAGGTGCATGCAGCCTTCTTAGGAAGGTGCTTCGTTGTGTACCTCTCGTTATTTACGGACCAACATGTACTCTATCTTTTCTGATCAACTCTCCCAAGAAACATACCTTCAGGTTTCATATTTTGACTGGCCAGGCCAAAACATCTACATTTCAGTACTTAACTGAGACAAGTCTTTCTAGCAACATATTTTATTTTAATTTTCTTTATTAAGAGTATAGATAACCATTCTTTTCATAGGGCCTCTCATTAAGATTGCAATCATTTAAAAACCATCATATCTGTGTGTTGAACAATCGCACAGCACCACATAACCAGAGTTTTAACCAAACTGTCAAATGACTTTCTATGTTTTAATATTAAAATTTCTGAAACTAAAATTACCAATATAGTGCAGTATTTTCACCCAAAATGTTCGTTAGTTTAAAACAAATCCCAACAGAATTTTATTTAGCGCGACCATAGACTGTGCCGTGAGTAATAGTTTATCTCTGTAGCATTAACTTCTACAATTTCCGCTTCGGAAATTTTACATGAGACATCATTTCTCATTTTAAAACACGGTATAACCTCATCTTTATAACTAGTAAGCCATCCTTAGTGAAAGGATATCAACATAATATTTATACATAAAACCTATTCCACAAATGGCGACATCTTTTATTTCCGTCCAATAAAAAAAGATCATGTTTAAAATACATGAGTATTTAACTTTATTTCTAAATTTGCTCTTACTTATTAATTCTGAAGAGTTTAACAAAAATCTAATACATTGATTAACTTTATGATTTTTGTTTTGTTTTATATACAATGGTCTACAGTGTTTCAGTCTCGACTGTACGAACATTCCGACCTTTCTGTCTATCAGCTATACGTAAAGCTTCAAGTCTAACAGCAATATTCTCTGCTTCATTTATTGAAGTTGGTCCAACCTCTCTCAATCGGATGCGTATATCAGTCTCAGGAATTGCATCGATAAAATAATCGAGGGACAATGTGTCCATAACAAGAGCAGTAGTATCCGGGTAAGCCCTACGTGTAAGTTTCTTTATAGCTTGTGCCAGTTCTGGCAGTGTTTCATTTTTCATTCTTACCCTTGTTTGCAACTCAGCCCTAAAAATTTCTGACCTATTCATCGAACCAAACCGATTTTTCAGAGCATTAACCAAACACTCAAAATCGTGCCGTTCCCGATCAGTGATTTCATTTAATATAGCCCGAGCACTTCCAGATAAACTACTAGCCAAAAGTAAGGCCTTAATCTTAGGGTCCCAATCATTTATTTCTGCCAATAAATCAAATTGTGTCAAATACTCCTCCAAATCATCCGAACCGTCATAGATTTGTGGTTTTATTTTGCATGAGATATCAGGTTTTGACTGTCTGATATCTGAAATATGACTGTTATTTTTATCAGTCTTATCGTGCCTGACTATGTATTCCAGACTATTTGCTGTACTTTCAATTCCCCGTCCTAAAATTGGGGTGGACCTACTTTTCATAGCTTGCCCTTCAAATTTTGCAAACATCTGGTTCATATCATTTGAAAAATCGGAAAAACATTTGTCCATCCGGAGTTTCATTTCTGCCCGTGCCTCTGCCATCATTCTCTCCGTTCTTTTAAAAATTTCACAACTGTGTGTCTCTAATAAATTTTCATGCATAGTTGCATCTGCTTCATCAACAATCTCATTGAGATGTGGGCCAAACGTAACAACGTTTGAATCATCCATTCTTATTATAATTTTTGGTTTTATTAATTAAATTATGTAATTATACAAACAATAACAGACTCTATAAAGGTATCCCACCGCTGCCACCAAATATAACGCTGCCTCCCTGGTGTTAGAGTCGGACACCAGAGATAACAGGTTACAAATAAAAGGGATTTCTTTAACTGGTATGGTTTATATTACTATAAGATGTATAGCCCGACGTCCAATTGGAATACCGTCGAACCAACACACTTTACAGCTTCGTTAACCTAGACTCTAGAGGTCTATCAAATGTTATATAATTATTATTTATAAATAAAAGACAAAGCATATAAAAGTTGTGATCATTTATTTAACAATCTTAAAATGGCAGAGAGAATGGCTGTGAAGGCTCTAGCTGTTTCTGGTTTGGTTGGGTTCCTGGTATGGTTGGTCTAACTAATTAAATAATATATATACACACACATATATATAACAATCCAGAGTATAACCACTCTGTAGATTCAGTCGACTAGTTTAAAAACTACCATTAGCATATAGCTCATTCAGGCTTACAGAGGGTCTCAATAAAAGAACACCTATAAAGTTATGTAGCCTTAATCATGTGTTAATTCAACAACATCTATTTAAAATAACCATCTGTATATAAATACATGGTTATTATTGTCACCAAGACATATATTTCTTTGATAATTAAAACTATAGGTATAATTTACCCTATACATATATTGTCACCAACTATTACCACCCAAACTGAGTCACCGAGATTTACTCCCAACTTCTCCCAAATTCGTCTCCTTAATTTTCTCCAAAAGTCTCCCTAATTGTCTCCTTAATTTCCTCCAAAAGTCTCCCTAATATTGTCTCCTTAATTTCCTCCTAAAGTCTCCCAAATTAGTCTCCTTAATTTACTCCCACAATCTCCCTAATGTATCTCCTTAATTTCCTCCTAAAGTCTCCCCAATTCGTCTCCTTAATTTCCTCCTAAATTCTCCGAGATTTCAAGTTTGGTGTTTCATAACATTCAATTCCAAACCACAACAATTACTGCTTTCCGTAGTTGATCATTTTAGTTTTATAAGAATGTCAGCCAATCACAGACTCTCTTACATAAGTCGGACCAATCAGCAACCATCTCTCTAATTAGGGAAATTCCCGAAATGGCAATTCAAAATGTAAACACTGGACATTTTATGTAAATAAAGATGTTTTCCAGCTTAAAATCATTAAGAACTAACATATGTATTCATCATGAAGGTTATTACACCAACAGGATAACTTAGGAACACATGAAAAAGGTTAATATCTCAAATAAACAACAGAACTAAAGGTACCGGCACTCCGGGAACAAACTTGGTCATCGCGAGTAAATTCCACTCATAACATCACTTGAAACACAATAGAATTAAATCAATTTTAGTGTAATCAGCGTATCGAATACACTCATATGCAAAGCATATCATCTCACAGACATCTCCGTATTATTATTTGTACTTAATAACACAGCATATTCAAAAAGGGGGGTTGACGGCATTACAATATTATGTACATGATGGTTCCCAGAAGTACGGGTATTAGTACCACTATTAAAAAAAGGCTCGATGAATGATACGGGTAACTATAGAGGAATATCACTGGTTTCTCACGTTGGAAAGTTATTCACATCGGTGATACATACTAATTTGATGAAATGGTGTAAAGAAAACAGTATTTTGACAGATGCGCAATGCGTTCCAGGATATGGTACAATGTACGCAATCTTTGCTCTTCATTCTGTTATAGCTAAATCTTTACGTAAAGGAAATCGGTTATATTGTTGCGTTGTTGATTATGTTAAAGCTTTTGATAGCGTTTCACATCTTATTTTATGGCAAAAAATGCTAAAGTGTGGAATAACTGGTAATTTATTGTGTTTAACTAAATCTCTATGTATTCTAAATTGAAAACATGTGTTAAGTTAGATGGTCAGTTTTCAGAGTTTTTTAGTTGTAACGCAGGATTGATGAAAGAGGAGTCATTATCCCCGTTTTTATGTTCGCTCTTTGTAAATGATATAGAAATAGAATTAATCAAACAGGGTATTGAGCCATATGAAGTCAGAATGTTAAATTTATATTTGTTCATGTACGCAGACGATACAGTTCTTTTTAGTGAAAGTGTTATGAGTTACAAAAAATGATAGATATGTGAATGGGTATTCAACGCAGTATGGGTTACATATAAATATAAGTAAGACAAAAGTTGTAATTTTTCGTAATAGAGGTAAAATAAAAGATAACGAAAAATGGTATTTAAATGGTAAAGTAGTAGAAGTATGTAATGATTTGTTTACCTGGGTTTACTGTTTAATTATAAAGGTATATTTACTGTAACACAAAAGACATTAACTGAACAGACCCGGTAGAAAAGCTACTTTCAGCTTACTTAGCAAAACATATAATGATTTTTTTTTAATATAGAAACTTTATTTTCTTTATTTGATACTTATGTTACAAGTCAAATGAACTATGCCAGTGAAGTCTGGGGCTTCATAAAGCCGAAGATATAGAAAAATTGCATTTGTATTATATGAAAAGAATGTTTGGTTTTCACAGAGAGTTAGAAACAGTCAATTATTTTTGAGCGAATTTAAACAAAGAGTAATAGATATTATATATCTGAAGGTTTATCATATTTTGAAAATTCGCCGAAATGTACTTTGTATCAGTATTTACACGATGGCCACACTATGCAATTTTACCTTAGTCGTCCATTAAACAGTTTGTATAGCTCTTATATTACTAGATATAGAATTAATGCTCATGCACTATGTATAGAAACAGGTAGATACTATAGTATAGTCAGAAATGAACGTTTGTGTAGTATGTGTAATAAAAATACTATTGAAGATGAGTATCATTTTATTTTAGAATGTGATAAATATAACGACATCAGATGTAAATATATAGAGTTATTACTATAAGAGACCACCTATTTTTAAATTAGTACAACTGTTATCTGTAAGAAATGTCAAAGAGCTAAACAACCTTGGAAAATATTTATTTTCTGCAGAAAAAGGACGTAATGGTTAATTATTCAAATGTTTATACTTAGTTTAATATGTCTATATGTCGTACTCCGCTATATTCTTTCATTGATTTGTATAATTTGTGTAATGTTATATTATGCTGTATATTATCTATTGGATATTTATATTGTGTTAATCCAATAAGCTGTATTTGCTTACGGAAATAAAGTATTATTATTTGAATAATTGATACAAGGCAATTAAAAGTTTCTGACTGATGTTTTTTTTTATAGTTAGTATAAACAAAAAAACAACTTTCCTAAACAAAACAACAATGCAACATCATTCATTTTCTTTTATTTTCCGAATATAAAGAATTTCAAACATGTACCAAGCAATCAGGTGCTCTTGCTTGCTTAAAGCGCACGTTAAATAAACTGAGAAATTCTTTTTAGAATATTTTTTTATGACTTCAAAGAAGGAAAATCTTCTTTTTTTCGTTAGATTATTTCTTATAGTACGGATAAAGTAGTTTTGATGATGAACATAATCAACATTTGTAAAAATCCAGTTTTATCCGGCCTTCTATTTGATCCCCGTTAAATTCTGGTTCTTCATCTTCTTCTTACCGGCAAAACCCAAATCCACGGCGTTGACGCCTGCCATTTTCCAAATCAAGCACTATGGCACTATGACGTAATGCTTATTATTACGTAACGTAAAAATTCCGTTGGCCTCTGGGCCTCAGCGTGGTACTCAACGGTATTGTTTTTGAGTAGGACGGATAGGCCGAATGGCAGAGAAAAGGTTAAAAATAGTTATTTACTAAATACATATACCAAGTTATCTAACTGTTTATCATATTTGAGATATAGACAAAAAAATAAAAACGCATCGGTGGTTTAACGATGTTATTTTAGCTAATTTAGTCGCTGGCGGGACAACATTGTCCGTTTAAAAAACAGGAAACAGCTACTTATATATATTCTTATATGTACCAAGTTGTTACATGAACAGTTCAAAGAAGAGAACTGCGTAAAACAGTTAACAGTTTTTATTTCTAAAGAAAGTCTAACAAAAAATACTTGACATTCCAAAATCAGTAGTTTTTTGTTGGGTTTTTATATATATATATATTCTAAAATATTTACACTAGCTAGTTTCTTGTGAATTATTGTTATTAATTGTTTTATTATTATAAGACAACAAACCCATCTCTAATCAGAGAACAGGACATTTTTTTACTGGAAATGATTGTCTTCAGATTTCAAAGGACTTTTTTATGTTATTCTTAGTCTACGGTTTTATGCATGTTTAGTTTGGTACGTTTTCTTATTGTTCGCTGGCTTGATGCATCTTGTTATTCGCTGGTTTTATGCATCATATTGATCGCTGGCTTATTGTTCGCTAGCGTGAGTCTGGTAACAGATTTTACGGTCTCATGGTAGCCTGTGTTTTGGTCGTGGTATCGACTTTGGTCAGGTCAAGCAGGATCTTGACAATGTGTTTTACTGCCCTTTCGCCCAGGATAAACAATTTATGATTAGGTAGGATGACATGTCCTGATGACTATGACATTGTGTGACAGCACATTAAAATCGGGCTAAGCGTGTCCTTCCAGTACAATAAAAGGATGGTTCAAATGCATCGCAAAGTTATGAAAATATATTACTATAGCTAGGTTCACACTGCCGATCAGACCAACTCGATCAAGTCCGATCAAAATAAATTGATCCATCGGGAATCTGGTCAGCTAACTGGCTCGTCAATAATGTTCTGAGTAGTCTGCCGTGTTGGCATCGCTACAACTTTCTACCCGACAACATTTGACTTGTCAAAAATATTCGAGAAGGAAGCGAAAAACAAGGCATTTTAGAAAATATCGGGTAAGCATCGATAAGCAGTTGAATTAATAGGTACAGGATTGTGTAGATAACGGGTTTGGGTGAAATACAAATATTTTACGGATCAGAACTTGATCAATATCGGATCCCTTTCCGATCAGCGCCATCTAAGTTGTTTTAGGGTCCAGACCGACCCGACCAATGCCCAATTACTTCCCGATCACTGCGTCCATCATTAAGGTTTTTCTGTTCAGTAGTTATCGAAAATTGAAATTCGAAATTCAAAGTGACAACAACCTGACCAAAAAACAGCCGACGGCCACAAATTGGTCTTCAACACAGTAAGAAAATACCGCAAACGGAAGCCGGGCATCAGCTTGGCCCTAGACAAAATGTGCATTAGTTCAATCCAGTAGTAATCGTTACTTCCTAACTTGGCTTGTCTTAAATGATTTAACTATTTATAACTTTTTAAATGTGTTAATATATTGTGCATTACCATATATTTTTCCATAACAATAATATTAAGATGCGTGTAGTTGACGATCACCATGAATAAATCAATGACTTTTAATATTTGTGATAATGTCGACAGTTTAATTCAATCGTTTTTAATATCATAAAGTAATACCTAATGAAAAATAAAGCTACATTATAATTAATTATGGAATAATTGTTTTATAATAATCCTATGTAGAAACAATTTGTTACTATGCATTCGTTTTCTCAATTTTATATTTAAATATTAACATACATACCGTCTTTCAAAAAATTTCTTATGTATATTAACCCGTTCTAACCATGAAGGTATGAAGCAGTCGTAACTGTATCTATATTATGTTTATGGCTTTTTAATATACCGATTCGGTTGATGCAAGCATTGAATTGAATATCTATGAATTAATTATTTATTCATGTTTCGTGGAACGTCAAATCGAAAGATAATGCTATTTGCAGCATTGACGTCCCACACATGTGAAAAGATGTATAAAGAATAGGTTCATAAAAGCCTGAATCGGTCACGCCTTTTAAGGAAAATAAAAACATACAGAGACATCCAATGGATCTTGTCATAAATTTATTTAAATCTTTTATTTCTGATCACTTGTGGTGTTTCAGTATCTACACATTGTTTTAATATTTTTGATCTCATACTTGTATATTTTGTTTTACTGATGTATAGGTTTCAACATAACATACCATCATATTTTAAGGCATTGAATTGTCAGATAGAATTGATGTAGATCTTGTTCTGTGGATTCATTAATATTCGTTGTATACCAATTTTCATGGATTTCGTAAGTGCAGGGGAACCACAAATTAAACTGTTCAACGAACTACAAATTTTCTTAATTAATATATGCAGACTTTGTCAAAAGCACGAAATTAAATCTCCTCGTGAGGAATTTTCTAGCATAGCAACATATAAATAAATTTTCGTTAACAAGGAAAATCATAAATGATATCGGTTTTATGAACGCGATGCGCATTATATTAATGAATTAAATGAATTCAATGTACTCCCAAATCTTAATACACACGACGAAGAGCTAACCAAACAAACGAATGAAAAACGTTCGTACCCTTAAATTTATACAATTGTAAGAGATAAACAATTGTAAAATGTAAAAATATAAAATCTTTTTGTTGACAATGGGTTTTTCAGAAATATTCTTCAGTTAGAACATTAGAATCGCGTCAAAAAAGTGGGTTTGTTATGAGATATTGACAGAAACGTAGTTTTCCTTGAAGCTCGGTAGACTTGTTGAGCCCAATTTAAATGAGCAAAAAGTCAATTAGCAAAATAACCGAGGAAAACTGAATCGGAAAGTTCCTATTCAAATTGCAAAATTTAAAGCTCAAAAACATCAAACGAATCAATAATAACTGTCATATCCCTGACTTGCGAAAGTAAATTACAGAAATTGAAGTATAATCTGCAGTTTCTTCTACATAATATATTCTTACAGTTCTCTGGATTAATTAGACTGTATCTCAGTCAGATTTAATGAATGGACATGTGTGTGTGTGTGTGTTTCGACAGATATATTGACTCGAAGACAATCAATCCGATGCCGAACGAAATATATACTGAGCCAAATAAGTTAAGCAACAAAAATTAAAATTTTATTTTATAACCAAATCATAACACCATATAATTTTAAGAATAACAAAATGAAATTATGACATGTCAGAAGCAACATGCATTTTTATTACTCAAAGTCACTAGGAAATTCTTTGTATGGAGCGCAGAATGCGGAAATGCGTTTAGTGTTTTTTTTCAAATCACTTTCCCGTCAATGCTCCACGTGCATCAATGAAGTATTGGTAAGCACTCCAGCAGCTGCCCTTAATCCCTGCACTACTCGTGCGGTCAGAATAAACTTGTTACGTGGTAAAATAGCGTTCCTCTTTTGACGTTAGTTTATGCGGGTCTACCATATCTCGACCTATCATGTGCAGTTGCAATTTGACGATATCTGTTTGTTAGTTTCTAAACTGTTGACTTATGCACAATAAATCGAGCCGCGATGTCGGCAACACTCATCCTGACATCAACCATTCCAAGAACTTTCTGACGGTCATTTTCGGGGAGACCTGGTTGACGCCCTATGCATTTTAAACACTTAAGGTATAGTAGGTAATACATCATTTACACGTGAAACGCCTACATTGCACGAACTTAATCACCCGGAAAAAAAGTACAACAGTTTAAAATTACAGGTGGATTTTAGGATTATATCAATGATGTTTAATTATTTTTTTGCAGAAGCAACACACAAAAAAAAAGAAAACAAAAGTGTTGCTAAACTTTTTTGTCTTAGTATATAATACATTTACCAAAGATTGGAGCATTATCCATTTCTTCTGTACTATAAAATTCAGCTGCAATCCCTCCAGCGTTCTTGCATGCACTCTAATTAAAACAAAACCAGGTTCACATGTAAAAATAGTTATCAAAGGTACCAGGATTATAATTAAGATCACAAAAATACTGAACTCCAAGAAAAAGGAGTAGGTCCGGTAAGGACCGGTTTATCTGACGAAAGATTTTGATACTTTTTAAACACTTAAGTATCTATTTCATTTTATTCAATTAATTTATGTGAAATATTTTAAATAAGTTAGTCATTAAAAACGTTCCGATTCAAGCTTAAATATAAAAAATGTACCAAATATGCCGGAAAATGTCACTTTTCAGATGTTTTTTGTCAAAAAGGAAAGTGGCCGCATCCGTGTTCATTCTCAACCTTTATATATGTTATGTATTATCATCAAATGCAACTTCCATTTCAATATTTAGGATGAACACGAATGCGCCCACTTTCGTTTTACACGTAAACCGTCTAAAATTAAACTAAAATTATGAAGATTTCAGTAATTTAGCATGACTTATTGGTGCTAGTACCCGATATATGTGCATTGTATTGTCAAAAAAAAGCCCATATTTATGTAGCAGAAGCATTCTACTGTCCATTAAATTACTTAAAGTTTACATTTTAACAATTTTGTAAAACTGCTATATTTTGGGGCCAAAAAGGGGTCTTACTGGACTTACTCCTTTAATCGTAAAGTCCCTAATCAAATGGCAAAATCAAATGACAAAACACATCAAACGCATGAACAACAACTATCATATTCCTGACTTGGTACAGGCATTTCAAATGTAGAAATGGTGGATTGAGCCTGGTTTTATAGCGCTAAAACTCTCACTTATATGACAGTCGCATCAAATTCCGTTATATTTACAACGATGCACATCAAAGATGTAATTTACATGAACGATTCATATCGATCATGCCTTCGATTAATCAACAATCAGCACAAACTAACTATGTATACAAGTATACCAGTTAAATAATTGTATGGAATATTGCAGGATAACTATATTGCGGCTAAATATTATTAGTTACATAGTGTGCTTCTATGATAAATAAGTTTCGAAACCATCAACACTATTCTTAAGTTATAACCCATGGACAGCTAAAATATGCGAATCATAGAGCGTCATCAGAACGCTAAACAAACGGTCTGCATATGAAACAAAAATTAGTTGAATATGACAGTTAGGCACCAGCCCAACAGCATAAAGTCAAATTAACAAACATACTGAATGTCGATGAGTTTTAAAATGGATAGTCCCTGATCGAATGAAAAAATCAAAAGCCCAAACACATCAAACGAATGGATAACAACTGTCATTAACCTCACTTAGTACAGGAATTTTAAAAGTAGCTTAACCTAACACTTGCATGACAGTCGCATCAAATTCCATTTTATTGACACTATGTGTGAACAAAACAAACAGACATAAGTGATACAAATGTCTATAATAGGGGTACACCAGTCAATTGTGTTATAATCTAAATTAATATTAAAACAACATTACAAAAAGGCAGAAAGGCCATACACAATAGCAAAAAAAGAAAGTCACAAATTTCCAATAGCGCAATAATATAATGACGGAATGTATAAGTACAGAGCCACGTCATATGTACAATAGAATACCAAAAAGTCATATGGACACAGCCATTTTGTATGATTAACGAATTCACTTCTAAAGAACGCAACATATAAGAAGGTGTGATAATATAGGTAAAGTTCTAACTGGTTCCGTGTCTATTCAAGTTGTAAATGATGCATTGCTCTGTCATAAATGCACACTTTTACAAACAAGAGCTTCATATTATGAGCAAGATTTCAATAATAATTTGCATTACATGATCAACGATCCCAGATCACGCGAATACAGATAAATGATTTTCATATGATACAATCTATTTAAATACACGATTTGCAGATGCAATTTCCTTCGTTGTTTTCTGATCTACATATCTATATATTTATATTATTACCTGTACATTATTGCATTTGTCAGGTATGGTCCGACGATAGCATATATTACTTTTTAGTGACCACTGCACTGGACAAGAAACTGAAAGTTAAGTCTGATAAAAAATGTTTGATTTCACAATTTGTGAAATTATATAGTTATAAATACATTCAAAGCTTTATTATTATTTTTTTGTGTGATAAAAGTTTGTTTTTATTTGACATCATATGAAAACTAACATTAATGAAAATCGTTTGTCGACATTGTTCTTTTCTTAATTTAACTATCTTGAAATTTGTATTCATAGATACATGATGCATAGATACATGAACACGTAGAAACGTTAGAAGTTATCAGAGCACATTCATTATTAAGTGAATCTACACATCAAAACTCAACATGGTTTACAGATTATTAACGTCTTTGAATAAAACATTATGTATTTCAAACAGTGTTTCACTTGTCGCTATATTATGAATGAATTTATATCCTCCAAGTACGAATATGCATTAATTTTTCATGTAAACGTGATGTTTTTATAGAACAAATCACAGATTTTATCGTCAAGCCACATAGGAGAATAGCTTAAAGGAAGTATCAATTTCCAAACAAAAGATTGATTGATATTTATTGGGATGGTAATAAAATTAACAGATTTTCTTTTCTTAATGGAGATATGTGCACTTAAACTATGGATGCTGGCTTGATTGGTGCTGGGACATGTTTCTTATCGATTAACCCAACCTTAAACCTTAAACTATTAATCCATAAACCCAATTGATATATTTGTGTTATCAAAAGTTAAATAAAAAAATACTGAACTCCGAGGAAAATTCAAAACAGAAAGCTTAAGGCCCTAATCGAATGACAAAATCACATCAAACGAATGGAAAACAACTGTCACATTCCTGAATTGGTTCAGACATTTTCTTATATAGGTACATGTGGAGTGAACCTGGTTTATACCGCTAAAACTCTCACTTGTATGATAGTTGCATACTTGTTGTTTTGTATTTAAGCATTCAAAGAATTCGTAGTTATACACCTGTCTAAAACGAAGTTTTCTTAGAACCCATCAAACAACACTAACTAGTCAGATAAAAGATATAATAAAAGAAATAAAAGGTGCTATCTATTTGTTGAAAAAGGTACTGGCAATTTAACATTTGACCATTTAACTTACGCTTTTTGAACAGTTTCTTGTTATGTGTCCCGATCTGAACACATCAAGCATGGCTACTGTAAAATATGAACATGCTTCCATTCTTTTTGAACATATATGTATTCTATTGCACTTTATACATCCATACATTTCTGTGGCACAGTTATCAGATAGAATAGATTCCTGGATGAACGAAAAAGTAAAATCACAAAAATACTGAACTTAGAGGAAGATCAATTGGGAAAGTCCATAATCACATGGCAAAATCAAATAACAAAACGCATCAAAAACGAATGGACAAAAACTGTCATATTCCTGACTTGGTACAGGCATTTTCAAATGTAGAAAATGGTGGATTAAACCTGGTTCTATAGCGCTAACCCTCTCACTTTAAAGACAGTCTCATCAATTTCATATTTTTTCATTGATGCGTTAAATAAACAGATTTCTCTTGAACTGAATTTTAATGTGCGTATTGTTATGGGTTTACTTTACTACATTGGTTAGAGGTATAGGGGAGGGTTGAGATCTCACAAACATGTTTAACCCCGCCGCATTTTTGCGCCTGTCCCAAGTCAGGAGCCTCTGGCCTTTGTTAGTCTTTTATTATTTTAATTTTAGTTAATTTTAGTTTATTGTGTACAATTTGGAAATAAGTATGGCGTTCATTATCACTGGACTAGTATATATTTGTTTAGGGGCCAGCTGAAGGACGCCTCCGGGTGCGGGAATTTCTCGCTACATTGAAGACCTGTTGGTGACCCTCTGCTGTTGTTTTTAATTTGGTCGGGTTGTTGTCTCTTTGACACATTCTCCATTTCCAATTTTTTTTTTTTTTACCATAAACCACTTCCGGTTGTTGACATGTAAAATAATACTGAGCAATGCTTCCCATTACGTGTATCAGTAAATTGTAATATTTCTCCACGTGTGAATTCATAATTTCAATAATCTGTCCTTTATCTAAATAACGGAATATGCAAATGATGAAATAAGATTTTACACTGTATATAAAATGAACATCAAAAAGGATTAACACTAAAACATGAATAAGAGAATGCATTATGTTAATAATTAAACTCATCATAGGTACCCAGGACTAAATTGTGTATATACGCCAGACGCGCGTTTCGTCTACAAAAGACTCATCAGTGACTGTCAAATCCAAAAAAGTTAAAAAAAAAAAAAAAAAAAAAAAAAAAGGCCAAATAAAGTACGAAGTTGAAGAGCATTGAGGACCAAAATTCCTAAAAGTTTTGCCAAATCCAGCTAAGGTAATCTATGCCTAAAGTAGATGCTTCAATGCAAGTACAAAAACTGTGAGTAATATGATTAAGAATATTATATCAAAAGTAACAAGTTTTCAGTGAAAATGGCATAATTTTTATTGAAAAAAAACCCACCATCATTGCAAATAGAAATAAAACGTGAAAAGACAAAAAACAGAAAATATAACAAGATCACTCACGATTTATAAATGTGTACCTAATTTGTTTAAATTAATCAGTTAGGCATATTTACTCGTTGTTCGACAAATTATACACACCTAAGTTTAAGCTGTTTGTTTTGGCAGCTTTCAAAGAAGTGTAAACACGTTTCTAATATTAATTTAATTGTTGTTTCTAAATTTTTGAATTAATAAAGACAGCAGTAGTTTATCCCTGTTCAATTCAAATACATCAACTATGAGAGAAAACCAACAGAACAACAGCACTTTTAAACGGCTGACATATGATTCAAAATGATGTAGCATTTTACTATATGAAAAAAACATGAAAGACAATTTGTCATTTTTGCCTACATATTTTATGTAAAATTTACAATACATACCGTTAGTGGAAGTTCAAATTGTCATCTGACGGTTCTAGCTACCAAGATATAACGCAGACATAGTCATAGTCACGGTAAATATTTACCCACGAATTGTGTAGTGAAGGGCACCATCTATCTTAGGGAACTTAAAATTAAAGGATGGTGTTTGTTGTTATATTGACATGCTATTACCTGCCTCCTCATTATAATTAATAGTTATCCCATAAGGACGCGGTGTGTCAGTGTAAGATCACCCCGATGGCCGGAGGCCAGAGGGTGATCTAACACTGACACACCAAGTCCGACTGGGATAACTATTTTACATCCCAGCTGTTTTATATTAGACTAAAAACCATTTACAATTCATAAAATCTAGTTTAGAACGCCACACAACCATAACAATATACTTTATATATTACTATATCATGTATATGATGTATACCCTTTTTGACCCCCAAACACGATGAGTAGATATCAAACAATGTCAACTCGCCCCACTTGCCAATCGGCCCACACTATATCGCCACTTTATAAAATATCGTCCCACTCTTGTTTACCGACTTGCTCACTTTGAAAAAGTGTAAAATCAAATTGAAGATGTTGAACAATCAGTCTGAAAACTCATTAATTAACGAAAAAGGTTAAAACCCCACGGAATAAAGGTCTGACAACTCGCCCCACTTATAAAAAGATCTTGCTTCCTTTAAGTATATCAAATTACTATTATTTCGTATCCAGTCGTCCTGGTGTAGTGGTATGTGTCGCGGCTTGATATGCTAAAGGTCTTGAGTTCGAATCCCAGCATATACACTGGATTTTTTCTACGTGAATTTTGATAGATAGTCTTTTCCGTATAATTAATTATAAGTTTTATAGTGGATTTGACATTCCCGCCAAAATGTTACAGAACAAAGGAAAGCATGCATAACAAAGAAACTCAAACTGGGGTGATCTGGTAGGTATGATCCGGCTCAGATCACCCCTGTTAGAACAAAGGAGCTGGGATGTAAATGTAAGGAAATGTGTTTCCTTTACGGTTGATAAGACCATCGTAACTATTTTTTTTAAACTAAATGATACATCAGAAAATCTTTGAATTTCATCTTGTCCGTTTATAAATTTTGAAATTATTATGAAACTAAGGTTTCAACTCCCTCAGGCAAAGTTGGCTCTAGATGAATTGGGCTATTTATTTTAGGTATTTTTAACATATAGCTCTTCAACGATTTTCGGTTCTTATACATCTTCGGATTTCAAATGTTTGGCTTTCAGCGTTCCTGATGAAGGTAAATCCAGCAAAGCGCTTCGGACGCAATAAATTATTTAACGTGTTGTTTTATATTTTTATGGTATAAAAAAGGGTATTAACAAAAATGTCGAATTTACAAAAAGTCAATAAAAACTATCATATTCAAACGTAAGCCTGTACAACTAAAAACAACTGTCATATTTCCTTTTTGGAACAATCATTTTTCGAAGGAAATATATGACTCTATCTGATTTATAGATAGCTTGAGTTTCCACTTGTTGTTTATAGTTTCGCTTTCAGTGGTTACATTGACATAACTTGCAAGCAACACAAACAGAATTGTTAAAGGTGACATACACAACTACGTAAATAAACATAGCATATAACATAGCTATTAGAAAATTTAGATACAAATACAAATGATTCTAACAAAAACAGTGTAAAAGAGGTGTGAAAGATTCCAGGAGGAAAGTCCATTATCACATGGCAAAATCAAATGACAAAACACATCAAAAACGAATGGACAAGAACTGTCATATTCCTTACTTGGTACAGGCATCAGTCAGTAAGATCAAAGGAAAATTCGTAAAATAGCGATAACAATAGTCATCAAAGGTATCAGGCATACAACTTGATACCCCAAACGCGAGTGACGCTCAGATCAAAATAGTTAGAAAACTAAACAAGTATAAAGTTGAACAGCATTAGGAACCTAAATTCCAAAAGGTTGTGCCAAATACGGCTTAGGTAATCTATTCCTGGGATACGAATATTAAAACTTTCGAATAATTCAAACTTTTGTTAACAGTAAATTTATCAAAATGACCATATAATTGATATGCATGTCAACACCGAAGTGCTGACTACTGGGTTTGTGATACCCTCGGGGACGAAAATCTAATAGCAGTGGCATTGACCCAATTGTTATCAAATACAAAAAAGAAGGTTTGGTGTAATTGCGAATGAGACATGAGACAACTCTTCATATGTGACCAAATGACACAAAAATAACAATTGTAAGTCGCTGTAAGACCTTCAACAATGAGCAAAGCACATACCACAAAGTCACCTATATGAGGCCCTAAATGACAAATGCTACACAATTCAAACGAGAAAACTAACGGCCTAGTTTATGTTAAAAAAAAAAAGAATGAACTAGAACAATCATGTTATACAGCAACAAAAAACAACCACTGAATTGCAGAGTCCTGACTTGGGACAGAAACATACATAAAGAATGCGGTGGGGTTAAACAAGTTAGCAGGATTCCAAGCCTTAACCTCATCTGGGAAATTGGTGTAACATTACAACACACACACTGAAACTTTTGACAATGTTTGAATTAAGTAGTGTTATTCTCTGTATTATGGCAAAGTGCGGGGGTGATTATGACCTGTGTTTATGGCAAATCAAAATACACCGCCTTGTGGTGTGCCTAACAGGGTTGGAATGTACTTATAAGTTACAGCTGACATATTGTTTTCGGTATCGGATTTGACCTGGAACTTGTTAATTATTGGTAATTTTAGTTATGTGGAAAACAAAAGAGTATGAAAGGGTGTGATTTTTCATCAATACCATAGTTACATTCTCTGCTACATGTACTCAGACTTTGTAAAATGTCACCAGGTTGTAGAAAAAGTTGATTATACAGGGATATGTCGAAGAATGGCTTATCCTTTTTCTAAAAACTTTTACAGAATGTGGAACGCATCTATCCCATCGAAATAGAGATAAAGGATACTACAGATACAGTTAAGTCGGCTTCATATCTTGACTTACATCTAGAAATTAACAATGAGGGTTGGTTGAAAACAAAACTTTACGACAAAAGAGATGATTTCAGCTTTCCAATTGTGAACTTTCAATTTCTAAGTAGCAACATTTCAGCAGCACCTGCATACGGGGTATATATCTCCCAATTGATACGATATTCCCGTGCTTGCATTTACTATCATGATTTTCTTGATAGAGGGTTGCTGCTCCTCACAAGGAAGCTATAAAACCAAGAGTTCCAAATGGTGAAGTTGAAATCATCCCTTCGTAAATTTTACGGACGCCATCACGAGTTGGTTGACCGTTATGGAATAACCGTTTCACAAATAGTATCGGATATGTTCCTTACGTCGTAACTACAATCCCCTTCCCTTTCATGAATGTGACCTACCGAATTAGACTTTTTACCGGATTTGTTATCACATAAGCAACACGACGGGTGCCAGGATCTGCTTACCCTTCCGGATCACCTGAGATCACCCCTAGTTTTTGGTGGGGTTCGTGTTGTTTATTCTTTAGTTTCTATGTTGTGTCATTTGTACTATTGTGTGTATGTTTGTCTTTTTCATTTTTAGCCATGGCGTTGTCAGTTTGTTTTAGATTTATGAGTTTGACTGTCCCTTTGGTATCTTTCGCCCCTCTTTTACAGGAGTTCCAAGATCCTGTTGATAAGTATTCCGTATCGACTTCACTAGTGGTACTCAATGATCATGAAGTATAGATTCTTAGTACTGACGTTGTTTATCATCTAACTACCGTGTATTCGGGTTTTTTTTATGTCTCTATAAATATCACATTTACTTTTTATACTGTATTTGTTTTTGTGATATTCAATTGACTAGGCTCTGTATTTATACATCCTTGTGGTATTGTGCTATGGTAAAGTTTTCTATTCTTGTTGTTTTGAATTTGCTGATGTGCTTGTTGTATTTGTTATTTGTGTTTCTATGTTACATGTAACGCGGTTCTGTAGTTGTGAATCCCGTCGTTCTGTCATTGTGTTATGGTTGATTCTTATTTTATTACTTTTCATTTTTTTTAATTTCTAAAAATTATTTACAATTTTTTTTTCTAATGTGCTTTGTCTGCCTTTTTGAGTGTCTTTTTTACATATTTATTTGTGTTATAGTGGCTGGGATTATAGCACAATGTTGACTGCTGTACCCCAATTTTTAATATTTTTGCTTCGCATCACGCTGAATTAATTACTTATCACATGTGGATTCCAATTAGTTGCACTATGATTAGGTTGAGATACAGCAACTACTATTGGCTTAAATGAGATTAATAATTACAGACTTTTCTTGTTTCAGAATTATAATAATGTAATAATAATAACTCCTTATCTAAAGAGGGTTACACAGTTAGCTATAAAGCTAATCTTCCCTGAGGCCCTCGTGAAATACAATGAAATATAACAAACAATTACAAAATAACAGACACACATACATGAATAATGAAAGAATAAGACATCAAATGCCGGTAAATTAATTACTTGTAATTCAGTTTCGATCAAATGTCATTTATTCATATTCGTTTATTATGCATATATTTCACAGATAAATTCAATATTGAAATATAAATTATAAAAACGTATTTCTTTGATCTGTTAATCTGCGTAATGCACGATTTGATTTGCCAAACAATGTTCCTTTACACTTTTTAAAAAAATTACATTATATGTGTTTTATAACTTCTAACAATCTAGGCACCTCCAGAGAGGTACGCATCAAGATCCGTGTCTATTTGTAATTTAAAAGATTTGAAACTGCATGGGTGTATAACGCACACTCTTAAAGGGGGGACGAAAGATACCAGAGGGACCGTCAAACTCATAAATTTAAAATAAATTGACAACGCCAAGGCTAAAAATGAAAAAGACAAACAGACAAACAATAGTACACATGACACAACATAGAAAACTAAAAATTAAACAACACGAACCCCACCAAAAACTAGGGGTGATCGCAGGTGCTCCAGAAGGGTAAGCAGATCCTGCTCCACATGTGGCACCCGTCGTGTTGCTTATGTGATAACAAATCCGGTAAATAGTCTACTTCGGTAGGTCACATTCATGAAAGGGGAGGGGATTGTAGTTACGACGTAAGGATCATATCTGATATCATTTGTGAAACGGTTATTCCATAACGGTCAACCAACTCGTGATGGCGTCCGTAAAAGTGAATTGCATTTGATACCAATCAATATCTATAAATACAACATTGTCAATACTTAATCAACATCCACATGTATACACAGTATTTTATATCAGGATATAGCGACACAGTCCACAGCTTTGTAGAAGTTTCAAACTTTATACCTCTTATGTCTGTTTGTTTTCTTTACGTATCGTTGTTAATATACTTGGATTGGTAGTCACTTTTATACAAGTGAGAGTTAATACAAGACATAAAACCTGGTTGAATCTACGATTTTCTACATAAAAAAAATGCTTGTACCAATTCAGGAATATTACAGTTAATATTAATTTATTTGAAGTGTATGATCTTTTGATTTTGCCATTTGATAAGGGACCTTTCGTATAGTTCGGCGTTCGTTTTTTGTGATTTCACTTTATAATAGTTGAATTATTTGCTTCGTCCTTTTTTCTTCCTGTCGGGTAACAAATTGGACCTCATAATTTAAGTTATAAGAACTGTAAAAGAGACACGAGGTTATGTTGTCTGTCTTTTTCATTTGTATTTGGTAGTCCATTGTTAAGCAAATCACTCGATTTTGTTATATAACGGTATTTATGACATGGTTCTATAAATGCGTTTTTCTTACATTTATTGTCATATAAATTGGTATTTCACTAGTATGATCCTACATTTGTTTCATTTAAAATACTTAGTTGGTTTTTTAAGATCAAAGTGGATTTTTTTTTAATCTTTCTTCCATGGCAGCTGGTTAATTGTAAACGATAATTCTAGATCTGCACCCTTGGCAAATGAGGAAATTGTAAACAGAAACAAGCCCGGAATACACATGCATCAATAAAAAAAAGCTTAAAAAAACAAAATATTTCAAGAATATCTTTCTATTTATCTACAATCAATATAGTAAAAGATTGGTTTCGTTTGCAAGATGAAAAAATTAAAGATTCAACTCTCTTTTTTTTTTTTTTAAGATTAGTCTGTATTGCTTAAGCACTGAAATTAGAGAACATTCTTGTAGCGTGCACAAAAATCGGTTGCATGTGTTTACACTGCATGCAATTTGTTTAAAACTGAATCCATATATCAAACTCCGTCTATATTATTTGCATATCTGATTTTGAAACTTAGATATACATGTTAGCTGCTCACTCAAAACGGAAGTGTTGAACCACCAATCAAATGTATCAAGAAACTTATTTTTTCGCCAAAACTCGGCCTATTACGTACCTTCATCTAAGGAGAGTAGTGGATTGCCCGAAGATTGCCGATTGGACCCTCGTAGTTCTACCATAATTGACACATCTGGTTATTTGGGAAGCGAGAAGACGCTATCAATCTCATTCTGAGAAACATCTAACTAAAAACGCATTTTTTTTAACGACCTTTATACCCGTTATCTGCAAAAAAATCTACAGAGCCAATTTTGGAACTAGCGAATGAATATTTCATTTTGTCTCAAATGCCAAAGCTTTTTTGGGGAATTTTTTGTTTTTGATTTTTTTTCGACTCTCGAATTCGTTTCACCTTCAACTGTCATAATCTGAGCACCATTGAAGATTTTTGCATAGATTCAAACTTGAAACGAAGATAAAACAAAAGGGCATTCCAACTAAAAAGCAGAAAATTAAACTGAAAACACCATGGATAAAACATTTTCAAAATAACACACAAACAATAGAAATGTATAGATATCGTAATCAAGGTTACTTTTCGTGTAGGATGAATATAAAATGTACATCAAAGATACATCTCTTTAATATTCTGTTAACAATGAGCATTTAATATTTCAGTCTGTACGCTCCTAATGCGACATTTCTTCCAGCGATTGTATGAAATTCATACCAAAGGTGTTTTTTTTTTTTGTCTTATTAGCGATTTAACGTATGCAGGGGCAATGTCCCTTGACAATGTATAACATGTGACACATTACAAGCACTCTTGCAATTCAGATGCTTGTTAAAAACAGATTATTAATCTGTGAAAGAACCGAATGTATTGAATTTCGGCAGATTTACAAAGTCAAGAGAATCGAATAAACCTCAAAAGGAGCGAGATCAAATTTTTTGACGTATGGTTAATTATTTGTTCTGGTGTTTTAATTCCTTAACTTGTCCGACATGTCTATTGCTTTTACTTTTGTCATTCTATCTCTTGGATAATTGTCTCATTTGAAATTATATCAAATATACTTATTTCATAAGAGAGGGGCGAAAGATACCAGAGGAACAGTCAAACTCATAGATTGAAAATAAACTGACACCACCATGGCTAAAAATAAAAAGACAAACAGACAAATAATAGAACAGAAGACACTAAAGACTAAGCAACACGATCCCACCAATAACTGGGGGTGATCTCAGGTGTTCCAGAAGGGTAAGCATATCCTGCTTCACATGTGGCACCCGTCGTGTTGCTTATGTTATTACAAATCCTGTAAATTCGGTAGTACAAATCCGTGAAAAGGGAAGGGTATTGATAATCATCTCCTATTGTGCATGCATCTCTCGCCATTCGAAACATAGTTTTCTTCAACTTGATAGTTTGCATATCACTTTAATATCTTCAATCAATTTTTCAAACTCTCCGACATAATAAAAAAAACATTAATCAGGGCAGTACACAAACAGCTAGTTCATAGTACATTTGTTTTGTTTTTTTATCAAATAAATCTTATTCTTATATTTAAATGATAATCGTACCAAGCGGGAGGCTTTAATCAACAAACTAGTGTAACCCCGCCACATTCTGTCAGTATGTGTCTCAAGTCAAGAGTCTGTATATCTGTGGTTGTCGTTTGTTCCTGTATATCACATTTGTTTGTCGTTTATTATCTTGTACATGAATCAGGCCGTTAGTTTTCTCGTTTACATTGTTTTATATTTGTCCTTTCGGGTCCTTTAATAGCTGATTATGTGGTATGGGTTTTACTCATTATTGAAGGCCTTATGATGACTTTAAGTTGTTAGTTTTATTTGGTCTTGTATGACGAGTTGTCTCATTGATAATGATACCACATCTTCTTGCTATGAAGTAAATATACTCATCTTTAAACTCGTCTTTCATATTTATAAATTCCTTTAGCCATTATTCTGGATACTTAATCTATGCTAATTCTAAAAAGAATAAATCAGACATTCCAGGCATTCACACTCTATAATCATCTGCCTTCTGAAGATTGATCAACTCTTATATATTACATAAAACCCGTATCGACGGAAAATAAACAGTGAAACTGCTTCTTAATTATTAGTCCCTACTCTGAAAAAATGACAAATATTTCCGTTTTAAATTGTTATGTAAATAATAACATGATTTTGACTCTTTAATATGTTATCTTAAGCTACAAAGTATGATAAAAATGTGTCTTATGCATATTGATACGTCCTACGTTAGTAGAGGCATATTGCAATTGAAACCGATAGTGAATGTACTGTATTAGCCAATGTGCTAAGACGGAGTTTTCTTTTTTGTTCTTAATCAAAATGCTAGTCATAAAACCAGGTGTAGCCCATCATATTCTTCGGAAAATGCATGAACCAAGTCAGGAATATTGCATCTTTTATTATGCTTGTTAAATTGATTGAAAGTGTTTGATTTTGTAATTGTCGTTAACTTTAGAATTGTTGTTTTACTTCTATTGCTAGCTTTGTGATAGTTATGATATAATAGATTAAAAGTTTAATAGATAAACATCGTTTACAATAATGATTTTGCATATAATCATTTTCAGATTTTACATTGAATTGATGTCAAAAGTTCTGTTATGATACTGTGGACATTTACCACAGGGACTTTATTTGAAATAACGCTTATGTAACATTACATCAATGTCTTTTTTATTTTATTTCAAAATTTAAGTTTGAACATGGTAAACACATATACAAAAAATGCACATTTTCGTTATTTTTTAGGTATTGTTACAACTGACCCTTCAAACTTGGAAAATTCTTCCCATTTTACATCCGTTTTTATAGTGACTTTAATATTTCAGTCAATGTTATCATCTTTAGTTTAATTATCAAATCAGGGATATCGTCATACAAAATGTCTTACATCTTTATGTGATTATTTAACAGGTCGCTTGGGTTTGTTTCTGTACCTGTTAAGATATCTTATCACAAACAAATAAATATCATATCCTTTTTTCACTGTTTTGTTGTGTTTAGAACTCGTAAACTAGAAAACATTCGTATAAGCTTAGTAGTCCTTTGAGTGCGATTATATATTTAATGTCCTAAAAAATATAATTTCAAAACTGTCTATATTCATTTTTTCAACTGTTAGAAACTATGTAATTAAATTTGTTCTTAAAGGATTAAAGTATATAATACTTGAATCCAATAAGAACAGATATTCTGGAATTATTTTTGTAACATTTTAGGAATCCATCACGAGTTGGTTGACCGTTATGAATTATCTGTTTATTATATGACAACGGATATGTACCAAAGGAGAAGCGAACGACAAACATAGGATATAAGGAATGCAAATCAATGGGCTACTGTAAGTTGAAGTCATATGAAACCTCAAATTAAAAAAAAATGGTTTTTTTTTATAACAAAATGGATACTAGTAGTTGTCAAAAATAACCTTATGTACATATACTTTTTCCTGAGGAAAATTGTTTGATTTTCCACATTTAGAAGAAGTATACTTTTTTTAATTGCTTGCTTCCAGGACGCAATTCGCCGTCATATTTTCCGTATTCGAAGTGACCTTAGCGTGACCCTCCTCGTAAAAATCCGTTTATCACATTACGCATGGATCTGTCACTGAAATAAACTATTATCTGATTGTACATGTTATACAAGTGCTCAATATCCATGCTTGATTGTTATTTGTTTACTAAAAGGTGACAATCGGTAAATAACGGCTTCAAAACACGACAATTAATAAGCTGCCATGTTTTCAATTCATACACAGGCAAATTTAATTCACATCAATTTTACGTGAATTTAAATTCATGTGAATCTCACGTGAAATTCACATCAGTTTCACAACAAACGAGCTTAAACGTGAAACTCAGGTGAAATCAGTTTTTGTGAGTTTCAAGTGAATCTCATGTGAAACTCATGTGAATTTCACATGAAAATCACGTAATTTATTATATATTGATATAAGGTTACAAAACGTCTCAGGTACGAAACAACCTTGTAAGTTACGAATCGACTAATTACGACACGACCAGATTACGAAACGACCTGTACCCGTGAAATTCACATGAATTTTTAAAATAGAGTAATTCAAATAACATCTAAATTTTCAAATTTAATAACAAATCAAGAAAAATATCAAATTTTATTTTTGTAAATTTCAGGTGAAATTCATGTGAAATTTTTCACATCAGATTCACGTGAATCTCAATTTATGTGAAATTTAAATGAAAAATTTCACGTTAGTTTCATGTATAAGCTCGATTGAGGTGAATCTCACGTAAAAATTTTCATGTGAATTTCATGTGAGATTCATATGAAAATCATGTGAGCAATTTTTGCCTGTGTAACCGACAGAGAGAAAACACAATGACAATTATACGATATATACATTATTTTTCACCAGTCACTCGTTTTATATGACTTTAAATCATATATGCTAATTATTGTGTAGATTTTGAATCATTTTATAAATGCATGACCGAACGAACCACAACAACTAAAATAACGAACAAATAAATCCTTTACCTGTCAATGACGGTGCCCAAAATCTGTTTCAATAAAGTAAGATTTGATTTAGTTAATCCCACTCTAATGGTGTTAGTTAACATGGATATCTAAATTAATATATTATGAAAATTTATGTATTTAAGGAATGACTGTAATATTTTTTCTGTCTATGAAGAAATAACATAAAAAATTTGGTGCACACTGAATAACGCGCGTAGCGGGTTATTTAACAGTGTGCACCACATTTTTTATGTTATTTCGAATAGACAGAAAAAATATTACAGTCATTTCTTTTAATTTAATTCTAAATTCCATTTAAAACCGTAGAAAACCATGAAAAAATGTTGATTACGTCACGGTCACATGGCTAAATTTTGTCTATGGGCTCATAACAAATAACGTCAGCCAATCAGAAGACGAGTTACATCTAAAATTAATTAAACATTATATAAACATGAGAAACAGATATATTTTGAAATCTAGTAATGACTTTTTCATGGCAGAAAACACACCAGTGTTATCACTTCCTTTCGGTATGATCGTTTTCTGTCAAACCCATCGAAAAAATCTCTGAAATTCAACAAAATAATATATAAGTATTCAATCAATATCTAACGTTCATTGTTTATTGTACATGATTGAATATTTATTTCAAAGATTTTTTATAGTTGTTAACAAAAAGGACAATATTTCAAATAGTTGTATGCAAGATATATTATAACATATTTTGCAATTGACTTTATTGTTTTATCTAAAAATTCCCAAAAGTTGTGCCAAATACGGCTCAGGTAATCTTTGCCTGGGATAAGAAAATCCTTAGTTTTTCGATAAATTCAAAGTTTTGTAAACAGGAAATTTATAAAAATGACCACATTATTGATATTCATGTCAACACCGAAGTATTGACTTCTGGGTTGGTGATACCCTCGGAGACGAAACGTCGACCAGCAGTGGCATCGCCCCAGTGGTGTAAATAGTTATCAAAGGTACCAGGATTATAATTTAGTACGCAAGACGCGCGTTTCGTCTACATAAGACTCATCAGTGACGCTCAGATCAAAATAGTTGTAAAGCCAAACAAGTATGCCTGGGATAAAAAATCCTGAGTTTTTCGATAATTTCAAAGTTTTGTAAACAGTAAACATACACGCCATCCAATAGTGTTATCTGCAAGATTTGTTGTTTAAAATTAGACGGATAAATTACCTGCTCACATAAAACGGTAACGACGTGAGTGTCTTCCAAAGCATCAAGACCCTTTTTATCCTTCCATATCTGAACACATGTACCACCTGTTGGTTCATTCGGAATCCAAAGGCTGCTATCGATCTGTTGTCCAGAAACATTCCAAATGAAAACACCACCTTGTAGACTACCACTTACATACACATTACCTGTAAATACATTTTTATCACATGAAGAAAAATACATTATTAAATAATCACACGAAGAAAAATACATTTTTAAAGAATCACATGAAGAAAAGAAAAGATTTCCTGTAAGACTGGATATGAGGATAAATAGAGCTTGATATTTTGTGCAGACATTTGCTCAATATTATAAAACTCTTTTGAAATGAAGCTGTCATCGAGCATATTAATATTAAAACCTCCAAAATACACTAAGTCTGCTAATATTGCTTTGAAGAATTTGATATCACTATATCTTAAATGTTCAGTCTGTATGTATCTGTATAATACAACTAAAAGATTTACATAAACTTATCATTAATACGGAGCTTATTTTGAATGCCAGTCAAGGTTTTTGTCTACATAAGACACATCAGTTGCGCTCTAATAAAAAAAAAATTAAAGGCCAGTTAAAATATGACGACGTAGAGAATTAAAAACGAAAAGTTCAAAAAATTGTGCGAAATGTGACATGTGTGACTTGAGCAATCCATACCTAGGTAAAATATTTAAGTGTTTCGAATATTTCAACATTTTATAAACAATGAATTTACAGAACAATGTACGTGTCTATGATAACTATCGTCACATCAAATTCAAGCCTCTTGACTGAATTTGTAAGTACATTTACTTGTGATAACTGTTAGGGCATTATTCATGTCTTCTTTGCTGTAAAACTCAGCTGGATTTCCTCCAATGGACAGGCATGCATTCTAAGTGAGAAAATAATCTTGTAAGAAATCAATTAATAAAGTGTCGAAATTTATCTGTAGTCATGTCATGTTATGTTGTCCTTTTATTGTTATATTAAAAATTGCCATAACAGCACGATGTTTGTCTTGCCACAAAATCAGGTTTAACCCACAACAATGGCAGTTGTTATCTTATAGTTTGTTTATTTGTGTATTACATTGTCGGTTTTTTTTGTTGTTGCACTCAAGTGTTATCATTTTAATGTTATATTTCACATGGCTATAAAAGAGGTAGGTTTGGCATGCCACAAAACCATGTTCAACCCACCATTTTTACTTTAAAAATTCCTCTACCAAGTCAGGAATAAGGCCATTGTTATATTATAGTTCGTTTCTGTGTGTGTTACATTTTAACGTTGTGTTTCCGTTGTGTCGTTTGTTTTCTCTTATTTTTAAATGTGAATTCACATTACTATAAGACGTGTCACGGTACTTATCTAACCAAAATTCATGTGTTTGGTTTAGATGTTATATTTGTTGTTCTCAAAGGATTTTGTCTAATGCTTAGTCCGTTTCTGTCTTGGTGTGTGTGTAACATTTTAATGTTGTGTCGAATTTGCATACATAATTGAGAAATAAGTTTCATAATATGCTGTAAGAAAAAAAAGATTAAAAAAAAGTACTATAAGAGTTATCTTCCTTTAAATTACAAAGGTGAAAAATTGTTTCCCAACACGTATCTTTATACTTATTATTTGTTTCAACGTTTCAAATATTACAATAAAAATCAATTATTTTCCTTTCTTCAATTAAATAGTCTCACGCAAAAATTGCAAATCTATCTCAAAATTTACAGATAAAAGCAAATAGCTAGATCGATGATGTACTGCTATTGTACAATTAAAGATGACAGTACACAGTGAATTTAGCTAAACGCTTTTCTTCTAGCGTTTTGTTAAAGTTTGACATATATTTTACCTGTGCGTCTTGGCAATATTTCTGTTCTGTGGTTTGTAGATAGCATATTTCATTTTTTGGTGACCAGCCAGCCTTACATGTAACTAAAATGTTATTTGAAATTAAAATTGAAAATGGCAATGGGGAATGTGCCAAAGAGACAACAACCCGACCATAGAGCAGACAACAGCAGAAGGTCATCAACAGGTTTTCAATGTAACGATATATTCCCGCACCCGAAGGCGTCCTTCAACTGGCCCCTAAACAAATATATACTAGTTCAGTGATAATGAACGCCATACTGAACTTCAAAGTGTACACAAGATACTAAAAGTTAAAGTGAGATCTCAACCCACCCCTATACCTCTAGCCAATGCAGAAAAGTAAACGCATAACAATACGCACTTCAAAATTCAGTTCAAGAGAAGTCCGAGTCTGATATCAGAAGATGTAAACAAAGAAAAATAAACAAAATGACAATAATACACAAATAACATCAGACTACTCGCATTTAAATGACATGCCAGCTCCAAACTTCAATTAAACTGATTGCAAAAACTATGTCTTCGTCATATGAATATCAGGCACAATCCTCCCCGTGAGGGGTTTAGTATCATACCATCATAACATAGATGAGAAGAACATAACCCGTGTCATGCCAAGAACGGTTTATTAATAATAAATGTGTTTAGTTCCGATGCAAAGACCCTATAAGTGAATTAATATTAACGCCAAAATATGCAATCTTTTATTTAGGAAAACAATATATTTTCCCTACAGAATAGAGCATCACAGTTTCAAGTGTGTACCTTGTTAGTGTGAGTGTTACAGTATTATGGTTTGTTAAAAAATTGCCTACTGTGGTTCATATAGATTCCTTAGTATTTAAATATCTAAACAGTATTGGATTCAAATTATTGGTTTAATGATTCCAGATGGAAGTAAATAGAACAAAAGTCTATTTACTAGATTTATCAAATGTAAGTTTCATGTATTTGTACTGGAACAATACTGCTCATGGCGGAATGCTGTTGCCGAGGGTATCATCTGCTCAGTATACCATGCATCGATAATGACATTAGGTATCACATACCGTTCTGAAATAATTTATCGATATGATAATAAATTACTAAGAATATAACGTTCGAACTCCATCAGGGAAAGTTTACCTCAGTTGGATTAAGCTGTTCGTTTTAGATCCCCTTTTATAAGAGCCCAAGTATTGAAGAACATATATAAATCCTAGGCTTCAAAATATCGAACTTCAAGGACCTATTTTTGGCGCGGGTGCATGAATACAATATTTCATTTTATTCCAAACATGTTAAGATTTCTTTTGAATTAAGTTAGATATGATTTCAGACACATTATAAGTTATTTGTGTAATTAGTCATGTAGTTTCAATGTTTCGAATGAACACTATGATATTGTTTTTTTTTGTTGTTTTTTTGTTACATTTGTTGGGGTTTTTTTTGTAATGTGTTTATTGGCAAAAAAGTACATATATAATAAAAATAGTAAGTTCAAGTTCATAGTACATCAGCAAATCGAGACAAGTACATAAAGTTGAAATTTTTAATCCTTCTATAAACGTATAATATCAATAATAATGATTTTAATAAAGAACTAAACATCTTAATCTGAGGTTCATTCTCTCATAAATCTTCAATGATGTTTGCAACATCAATTCACAAGAGATCACTAAATTTAATTTGGTATCAAATTTGTTCTATTAATGTTTTTGGAAATCTGAGACACGGTTTTTGGAGGTCAACTGTGTTGTACAAGAATTTATAAAATGTTTTGGGATGCTATGAATAACAAAGAAGCTAAATTCATTCAAGTGTGGACATCACAATATAGCAACTGATAACACATCAATTAATTATGTAATAATTATGTCATAATGAAATTATCAGAATTTGAAAGATTAATCTTTTTTTTTTTTTTTTGGTACCTCATTTATAAAATTTAAAGAAGGATGAAATGAAATACATCAGTTTAAAGTTGTTTGATTGGGAGTGCAAAAATCTTTGCATTGTGCTACCTTAATTAAGATTGTTAAAGTCATAAGAAACCTCAAATTAAAAAAAATAATGCATATGTTTTTTTATAACTCAATGGATAGTTTTCATTATAAAACTTATGTACATATACTTTTTTCTGAAGAAAATTCTTTAATTTATTCATATTTAGAAGAAGTTTACTTTAATTTAATTGCTTGCTTCCAGGACGCAATTCCCCCGATATATTTTCCGTATGCAAAGTGACCTCAGTGTGACCCATCTCGTAAAAATCCGGTGATCACAATACGCATGAATGTCCTTAAAATAAACTATTATACGAATTTACATGTTAAACAAGTGCTCAATTTCCATGCTTTTTTGTTGATTTTTTGTCGGTTGTTGACAAACAGGTGACAATCGTTAAACTTCGGCTTTAAAACACGAACTTTAATTACCTGCCATATTTTCACAACAACACTGACCGATTGAAATAAAAAAATGACGATTATACGAAATTTACAAGACGAAAATCATAAATTCGTGCACAGAATACTAAGTTTATGATGTTTGTATGCATTGGTTTAAGAATTGGAAGAACATTATTTTTCACTGGTCACTCGTTTCTTATGACTTTAAAACTGGCCTTTATCCTTTCTGCAATGCAACTTTATGCTAATTTATAAATATTATTTAAAAGACTGATTGGCCGCTAATTCTTCATCTATTGTTTTGGTTTGTCACCTTTTGGTATGCAAGTCATAATACCTTGTTTTTGGGTAATAGATATTTCCCCTTGATTATAACCATATCTAATTGATCTATGTATGAATTTACCTATATCCATCCAGAAAAGTTTTAGGAAGTCATTTGTATATCCATCCGATCCAGGGCTTTTCTCATTTTGCATTCTTTTAATTGCATCAGTCAACTCTAAATATGATATTTCCCCTTCTAAGGACTCTTTCATATTTTCCGATAATTTTGGTATATCTTTATGGGGTAAAGCATTGTTCAAATTAATAGATTTTCGAATAACTTTTGGCTTCGTTTAGAATTCGGTTTTGGTTTTCAATTATATTTCCTGATTTATCAATTAATTTAGGAATCGTTTTATTAACGTATTTTTTTGTCTCTAAATTTATGAAATATTTTGATGGTTTCTCTCCTTCTTCTACCCATTGTGTTTTTGACCTTATATATTGACCCCATTTTATTTTGTCTGAGAATTTTAAGATCTGTTTTCTTTTTTTCTATCTGTTCCAAAATTTTATTTGATTGGGTTATTTCTTCCAACTTGTTTATATCTTGAGCTAGCAAATGTTCTAATTTATTTGTTTCTTTCTTTTTGAATGAAGCATATGATATTCTTTTCCCCCATATTTCAATTAGTTATGTTTCTAAAAATAATTGATCACTAAAGTGAACTCAATTTCACTGGAGTCTACTAAGTTTAAGTTTTCTCGATTTTATACAAGAGAAGCATATTACTCTTTAGTTTTATTTATTACCTCTTTAACAATATGGACATAATCTGGATCATATAGAAGAGAGTTGTTAAATTTCTATATACCCTCTGAATTCTGAAGTTGTTATGTTTTATTTGAAAAATAAAAGGCTAGTGATCTGATTAATAACTATTTTGTATCTTTCAGTCATGTACATGTGGATAAAAGCTCTGTGAAACTAAAAATAAATCTAGTCTGTCCTGCTTTATAGGGTTTGGTTTCCTCCAAGTATATCTTTTACTTTCGGGATATAGTTCTCTAAAGGGATCAGTTAAGTTATAAATTTCCTTTATATCCAAAACTTTTTGCTTGGCTTTTGATATTACACTATGATATTGTGATACAGTAAAAAGAATAGAAACAATAATTAAAATTAAGATTTGCTTGTCTGAATTCACCTTCATCAAGAATATTTGATTATCGAGGATGTTTAAGGTCTGAACCTGCGAAGAGCTAAAGGATCAAACATGATCTAGCAAAGTTTGATCTTGTTATTTACTGCAAGAAATTGTTTGTAAAATTAAAATCTAGTAACTTTGTCACCCTCCCTTAACCTTTATGGGAATCCAAATTATGTACTTACGGAACATACATTATTTCTCAAATACCCTGGATAGTGTCAATTTCACTTGCTGGGTTAATCATGTTAATATATCATATTCAATTACATTTAATGGCACCAGGATATGAATAAAAGATGGGTATGAGTACATTGTACAACATCAAATAGTATGATTCTCGAATTATCCTGATGTAACCGTGCATATCAAAACACATCAATTAAGTTGTTTCTTTTCTAAGCTACATGGCAAGAAAATTAATTTTCCTTATATCTTGATAATGTCATGATGATTTTTAATTCCTTTTACAAAAAAGGTGTTTAATTCCCTTATTTATATTCATGCTGTATCAATATTTATAATGATCCAGCTATTGGATGAGGACCTACTGAGCAGTATTAGTTCCGTATATTATATACGCTGATATTTCAATACCTTTTCTGTACCATTGAGGTTTAATTTGCAGTCGTAAATAGGCAAAATAATTATGTTTTGGAAATAGAATTACAAAGTTATTGTTTTCAATTATATACGGGTGTAAGAATACATTAGAGTAGTAGAAAGTAATTAATTTTGTATACAGCACATTCTTGGTGTCTCAGCTGTTGGACAAAAAACTGAGTGTAAGCTGTGATAATTCGTCTTCGTGCTTCTGTACTTTTATAGCAATGTATAAGCAGTCATTCCCGATTTGATAAATTAACCAGGATTATTTCGTTACACATTAATCACTGGTAACTTATTGTGATTACGGTCAGATTAAAGACATTATAATTTCTTTATTTACAATAGCTTGGAAATCTAAAGTCAGGGAAATAAAATCTTTTTATTCAAGAAGGATTTAAACATGACACATTCAAATGAAAAAAAATCAATTCTAAAAGAACCATACAACCGATCTTAATTCAGGATATCCGTGGATAAGTAAACATATTATGTTACAAACAAATATTGACATAGCTATGCTATACAGTATAAAGTAAAATAATAAATACTGAACTCCAATGAAAATTCAAAACGGAAAGACTTTTTTAAAAAAGGGTAAATCAAAAGCTCAAAGAAATCAAACAAAAGAAGAACAACTTGCATATTGCTGATTTTGTAGGTTTTTCGTTATATTGAGAACATTGTGGAACCTGGATTTATAGCTAGATAAAATCAATCACTTGTATGAGAGTCGCTTATAATTCTGTGATATTGACAAAAACATGTGTCCTGGTCTTTCATGGAGAATTCTCATTGGCAATCATATCATATTTTCTAACTTTCATGTAAGCCATAAAGTAAGGTGGGCAACCTTTTTCGGGACATCGAGTTCGGGTTTTATTAAGCTCAGGATTTCGAGATTGACACTTTCGGGATCTGAGATTTCTTTTTTTGAATTACGGGATGTCGGGATTTTTTTTTTTTTTTAAATCGGGACCTCGGAATTTCATGTTTTAAATCAGGATTTGGGAAAAATCTTAAGATTATAATATGATTGTTTTGAAGATCCGAAGAATGTAATATAAGTGTTTTATAAATCTAAAGGTTATTATTCGATTGTTTTATAAATCTAAAGGATGTCATAGGATACGTTTGCTATACTTTGTTACTCTCAATTCAAAGAGCCAAACAGTGTTTTTAATTATACTCTCTTCTTTTTTAAGTAATTTTAACTTACGCTTTTTGAACATTCTCGTGGTATGTATGCCGATCTCTTTACATCCATCATTACTTCTGTAATATATACATGTGTTCCCTGTCTTTTTATACATATCGCAACTATGCATATTATTGCAAATGGTACTTCCATATGCTGCTGTACCACATTTATCTGTTAGAACAGGTTCCCGAATGAACGAAATCACTTCCGGTTGTTCACATTTTGAATAGTATTGTCCATTGACAAGTTTTCTGCGATAATCATCAGTAGAAAGAAATAATAAGTCTCTACCTGCGTTTTCATGTCGATGTTCAATCTTATATCTATAAACAAATAGGAAATTGAAATACTTATAAACAACATAAGGCTCTTCATTGAATTCCGTAATAATTAATATTTAAGAATTATGAGATGTTCGGGAATGGTATAATTTGGAATTTAATTGTTTTATTATACATGTGCAATATCCAAATCATGTCGCATTCTTGTAAATGCTGAAAAATAAATAGTTCACTAATGAGGATTGTATTTAACAATTATTTCAAATTAAAAAAAAACTATGAAAAATTCATTAGCAGAGTATACTCTATAGGTAGTTGAAATCAAAATTAAAGATCAATTGCGTATTATCTATATCGAAAATATTATGAAAGTAACTAAAGCGATGTATAGGAATGTTCTTAAAAATAAACGCACTCCTTGCGTTGCAATCAATAAAAAATAAAGGCAACAATAGTATACCCCTGTTTGCAATTCATAATTCATAATACAAACTAAAACTGAGGGAAACACATCAAATATAAAAGGGGAACTACGACAAAACACTAAAATGTAACACACACAAATGCGATCTATAAAATAACAGTAGCCATTTTTCTGATTTGGCACAGAACATTTTAAGAAAAAATTGGTGGGTTGAACTTGAAATTATTTCGGGGGATCAAATATGCACATCTCCATTAAATGTATTGCTCTTATGAAGCGCCTGATACTCAGTTCAGAATGATACCAGGAAATGGGCTATACGCGGGAAGACAGACGTGGGTATTCTTTCGGAAATGTTGATAAAAATGAAAAACCTAATGGGTATATGAATACATATACTACATCAATATTTATCCCCAAATGTTGAAAAACACTTGTATGACCTCTATGACAATTATGTAGTTATGCCTTCAAATAAAGCCCCGAACAACATTATTTTTGTGTGTAAATCACATTACATAAACTGATAATAAAAAATTGTGTATTGACAATTCACTTGGATCCTCGGCATATACTCCCACAACGCATGCCAAAGAGAAAATTCTTAATAATCAGAAGTTTGTTCAACTTCCCTTTGTAATCAACGATGAACTAGACCTTTATATACTCTATTGGATACATAAATAACATAAGTATTTCCATACAATAATTGTTGCTTGGTCATCTGTGTACTCTACCAAACCTCTTTCAAAAATATTAACATAATTGTTATCAACAATTAAAGGCGGGCATCAAAAAGTAAAAACACAAACATACTGAACTCCAAGGAAAATTCAAAAAGGAAAGTCCCAAATCAAATAGCAAAATCAAAAGTTTAAACACATCAAACGAATGGATAACAACTGTCATATTCCTGACTTGGTACAGGCATTTTTTATGTAGAAAATGGTGGATTGAACCTAATTTTATAGCTAGGTAAACCTCTCATTTGTATGACAGTCGTATCAAGTTCCATTATAGTGTCGACGATGCGTGAACAAAACGAACAGACACAATAGGTAACAATGTCAAAAATAGGGGTACAGCAGTCAACATTGTGTTATCATCTTTATCACTATCAAAACAACAAAGTTATTGGGATACTTCCTTTTCTAGAAGACTTGTGAATCAGATGAAAATACTAAACAATTCGAACGATATTTTAGTCTAAGACTTTTTGAACTTGACGTATCAGTATAACATTTGTCTTGTCTACCATATAAAGAGGTAGTTCCCATTTTACTTAAGCGACTGTCTGTAGTATAATCATGTTTAATATGTATTCATATGTTGATATCGTCAATGTCTACACGATATCGAATTGATATCGATATTTCCTTCATACATCCATGACACATAAAGATATACCCAGATGGCGATATCTTATTAAGTCAGCAATATGACAGTTGTTTTCCATTTGTTTGATGTGTTTGAGCTTTTGATTTTGCCATTTGATAAATGATTTTCTGTTCTAAATATTCATTGGAGTTCGGTGTTTTGTAATTTTACTTTTCACGTAATTTCACGTAAAAAAAAATGTGATTTTTTTCTAATGAAATTTGCGTAAATTTGAAAAAATAAAAAATAAAAAGGGTAGAAATGATCATTTTGAACAAAGCATATGATAAATAATCAAATCTTTATTATAACAATTACGTTTAAAACAAGAATCATATATCACAAGTGATTATCAATGTCCGATTGTGTAAACAGTAGAGAATCTTCATTCAATCTTTCAAAAAAGGACATCTTTTCTCATAGATATAGGAAGATGTGGTGTGAGTGCCAATGAGACAACTCTCCATCCAAATAACAATTTAAAAAGTAAACCATTATAGGTTAAAGTACGGCCTTCAACACGGAGCCTTGGCTCACACCGAACAACAAGCTATAAAGGGTCCCAAAATTACTAGTATAAAACCATTCAAACGGGAAAACCAACGGTTTAATCTATATAAACGAAACGAGAAACGAGAAATATGTTTGGATTTAAAACAATTTATAAATTCAGACATCATATTCAATGGATTTAGTTAAAATAAGCTGAGTTTTATGATTATCTGCATTCTACATACTTAACCTATCGTATTGTGGGTGAAATCTGGGATCATGAATATCTATATAGTATACATTCGGTTTAACAAGTACCAATTAAATATTCAAAAGAATTATTCTTCCCAAAAAAACGTGCGACAGTTCACAAAGTAATAACATGAAGCTGTAGAAACATTTTGTAAATAAACATTATTTTCTCTGTGTCATATTTAAAAATATTCACATACATACCGTCTTTCACGAAATTCCTTATTATAATACTGGTATCTTTGATCACTAATTAAATATATTAAACAGTTATTACTATCAAGGTATGAAGCAGACTTAACTACAACTGTACTATGTTTATTGCATTTTTAAACTTCACAGATTCGATTGATGCAAGCATTGAATTAGATATCTATGAATTATTTATTAATAAAACATCATGTTTCTAGTGGAACGTTAAATCGAAAGATAATTTGTAACAGTGACGTTCGACACGTGTGAAAATATGTATAAACAAAAGGCCTGAATCGGTCACAACAATTCGAAAATAGAGCTGTTCATATATGCATTTTCATTCCATAATACAAATATATAAAGTAGTGCTGCAGTTTACTTTTATTTTTACTTTTTAGACAAAAAATAAAGATAAATCTGCTCAATAGTATACTTACTTATGATATTAAAGGTTAGTTAGTTATTCTCAATAAGGTTTTTGACATTGGTTTAAAATCGGCATGTAGAACGGTGATACATGTGCAATGCATGATGTTTCTGGTTTTAATGAAATAACACTTAAATTAAAATATTTAGAATATTGTAAAAAAAAAAAAGAACGAGTAGATAGGATTTCAAACTGGTAGTCCGACACCTTCAGCGATTTATTATGTTTTGTTGTTGTTTTTCTTCTTGTTATTTAGTTTTATTTCGTGTTGTTTCCAAAAGTAGAATTAATTTTCTGTGTTGTCTTTAGGACAATAAAATGATGCTGCCAATGTTGCGCATCATTAGTAGTATTGAAATTAACATTGTTTCAACCTGAAGACTAATCCATTTTTACCCATATGTGTAAAGGAGGGGCGAAATATACTAAAGGGAGATTCCAACTGATAGGTCGATAATAAACTGACAACGCCATGGATAAAAAAAAGACAAACAGACAGACAGATAGTAGTACACAAGACACAACATGGAAAACTAAACAAAAGCAACACGAATCCAACAAAAAACTGGAATGTTATGGTACAATTCTGTTGAATGTATAGGACATAATTTATATTTGCAAAGAATATAAAAAAATACAAGAAAAATTGAAAAAAAAAGATATACTTCACACAATAAAAATATTCTGTTAGTGTAACACGTTTGTGTTAAACTATGAAGCATATACAGGGTTCAGAGTGGCCTTCTGTTTGCAAGATGATGAGCACAGTACTATACTTGATGTTATCAGTTTGTTCTAAATATTTGTAAAAGGATTTTGCTCGTTTAAATGTTATGGCCTCAACCTTCATTAATTGTTGAAATAAGCTTTTGGCTCAATAAAATTGTTACAGTGACTATTAGAACCAAGCTGTATGATCATATGTCACTTTACATCAAATATCTGAACGGGTATACAAATCTTAATTCAAGCAGCCTTAACCTCTGACCTGACAAAGGAAGCTTTTTTGTCATTTTCTAAGTTACCAAACCTATCACGGGGAGTTAATGGGACTGTCCTTGTAATAACCTTGTTAATATGTTAGTACGCTATACGCGCGTTTCGTCTACATGCAAGAGACTCATCAATGGCGCTCGAATCAAATAATAGCAAAAACTTATATTCCAATAGCGAACTGTTATATTGTACTTAATGTCCTATTGAATATTTGTTAAAAGGAGTAAAGTACTTATAAATTATTTGCAAAGCTATCATGTTAAATGTATCATTTTCCGTTTTATGCATTTGTACGTGTACACACGAGAACTGCGTACCAAACACATAATTCAATATTTATAACTAAAAAACATTTCTGTTGGCAAATTCAACGATTTATTGATTTTTCATTCCCAAACAATATATATAATTCCTCATACTAATATTTCAATGGACCACTATAACGCTATGAAAACAATGTATAAGTATCATAAAGGTTTACCAATAATTGCTGACGTATTTGTTTTCAATATATAATTTATATGCATATTGAACGAAAGCACGAGAGATAGAACACTCGTTTTGCTAAATACTTTATGCTCAAATATATAACTCTGTTAATGAGAAAATTTCACTTCCATATGACCACTTTCAATAAAAGATAACAGTTTCGTCAAAAATTACTTTTACTAGCGCTTTGGCCTTTTCAACTTTTTTGGATTCGAGCATCACTGATGAGTCTTTTGAAGACGAAACGTGCGTCTGGAGTATACACAAAATTCTGTCCTGATATCTATGATGATAAAATTGAGAATGGAAATCGGGAATGTGTCAAAGAGACAACAACCCGACCAAATAAAAAAACAACAGCAGAAGGTCACCAACAGGTCTTCAATAGTTTAATTTCAAAAATCTTCAAGGTATACATATGTTACATTCAGAAAAATTGGTACCATTAATGTTATTACTACCACTAAGTCGATGTCTCTGCTGTTGGACTGATATTCCACTGCCCGTAGCCAGTAATTCGGTATTTCGATATTGACATGAAAATACTGATTTTTTGTTTGTATTTCCCTCATGTAAAACTCTGATTACTTATCCGGCGTTGGCTATACGTTATTTTTGTCTTTTTATGTTTATAGCTCCTCGTCCTTTTAATGAGCTTTTGATTTTTAAATAGTTTGACCTCGGGCATCACTATAGAGACATTGCTTGCCGAAATGCGTAATTGGTGCAGAAAAATTGAAACCGTTTATGTCTTTAGAAGACGCTTAAAGGGGTTGTAACTTGTTTATTTAACATGGCAACGATATGAACCACCAAAGTAAAAGAAGAGGGGCGAAAGATATCAGAGGAACAGTCATCCTCAAAAATAGAAAATAAACCGACAACGTCATGGCCAAAAATGTAAGACAAATTGATAAATAGAAATACACAAATAACAATATTGAAAACTAAAGACTGAGCAACACGAAACCCATCAAATACTGAGGTGATCTCAGGTATCTGGAAGGGTGAGGAGATCCTGCTCCACATGTGGCCCCTTCAGTGATGCTTATGTTATTACAAATCCGATAAATGGTATAATTTGGTACGTCAAATGAACGAAAAGGGATCGGGATTGTAATAACGACGTGAGGAAAGAAACATATCCTATATCATTTGTGAAACGGTTATTCCATTACGGTCAACCAACTCGAGATGGCGATCGTAAATTGTACGAAGTGGGTGATTTCAACTTCACCACTTGGAACTTTTGATTTAAAAGCTTTCTTGTAAGCAGCATTCCTATATCAAAGGAAAGCATGATAGGAAATACAAGCAATGATATATCCCTATTTACCAATTGGGAGATATATAATTCGTATGCAGATGCTGCTCGAATGTTGCTAATTAGAAATTGAAAGTTCCCAAGCTAATATCATCTCTTTTGTCGTAAAGTTTTGTTTTTAACCGACCGTCATTGTCAATTCCTAGATGTAAGTCAAGAAATGAAGCCGACTTAATTATATCTGTTGTATCCTTTATTTTTAGTTTGATGGGATATATGCATTCAACATAGTTACCAAATTTTGGATTATTTATTGAGAGAATATCATCTTTATAGCGGAACGTAAAGTTAAAGGATATTGCTAACTTCTTATCTTTTTTCCTAAAAAGTTCCTGTATAAATTCCTGTATAAAGTCCGCCTCATAGTTATAAAGAAACAAGTCGGCAAGAAGAGGGCTCAATTGGTTCCCATTGGAATGCCGACAGTTTGTTGAAAAAATGTCCTGAAAACGTAACAAATATGTTGTCAATCAAGAAATCAAGCATCTTGATAATGTTAGTTTCAGAGAATTTTGTGTTTGAATCGATGTGATCCTTTACAAAGAAGGATCTGTCCCTCCCTAAGACAAGATACTTGCATCTACGTTGGCTATTCCTTTTTATGAAACAAAGCAGTACCAACTCTTTCAATTTGGCTTTTGGTTTGGAATTGGGAATACTTGCATAAAGTGTAGAAAAGTCAAATGTCCTAGCTCATGTCTTAAGAAAATACGCATACATATCTATTATTTTTTGTTAAATCAATTTGCATGTTTGTTTGCATTTTTTGGTAAGTTATGTAGTCTGCTTGTGCATTAGATTTTGTCAGTTTTTATTGATGGAGTAGGGTGGGTTTTTTTTGTTAAATATTTTCTTATTATAAAATATAAACAAAATTATCATACTTGGTATGTTATATATAAATTCAAAAGGTAGTAGCAAGGAACGATATGAGATACCCAAAGTCAAATGAAATGAGTGATCGGTGAAAAATAAAAGTAATACAATTCTTGAATCAATGCATACATATATTATAAAACTTAGTCTTCTGTGCACGACTTCGTCATTTTTTTTTTCGAATAAATTTAGTAATAATCGTCAAAAAATATTTCAACCGGTCATTGCTGTGAAAAACTTATAAACGGTCGTGTTTTCAAGCCGAAGCTTAACGATTGTCACCCGTTTGTAAGAAACCAATCATCAAAGAAGAATGGATATTCATGTAAGCACGTGTATAACAGGTACAAAAATATATAGTTTATCTTGATGACGGAGCGATGTTTACGTTTGGTTTTCCATTCGCACTTGCGTATTGCGGTTAACGGATTTTTACGAGAAAGGTAACGATGCATACGGAAAACATATCTTCTTTGTCTTTGCTGGGAGCAAGCAATTGCATAAAGATTAACTTCTTCTTCATTTTGACAAATTATAGAATTTTCTTGAGAAAAAAGTATATAAACATGAGTATTATGATAAAAACTAGCCATTAAGTTATAAAAACATATGCATATATTTTTTTTTAATTTGAAGTTTCATATGACTTTCGCGTCTGGCGTATGAAATTATAATCCTGGTACTTTTGATAACTATTTACACCACTGGGTCGATGCCACTGCTGGTGGACGTTTCGTCCCGAGGGTATCACCAGCCCAGTAGTCAGCACTTCGGTGTTGACATGAATATCAATTATATGGTCATTTTTATAAATTTTCTGTTTACAAAACTTTGAACTTTTCGAAAAACTAAGGATTTTCTTACCCCAGGAGTAGATTACCTTAGCCGTATTTGGCACAACTTTTTGGAATTTTTGGTCCTCAATGCTCTTCAACTTTGTAAATGTTTTGGCTTTTTCACTATTTTGATCTGAGCGTCACTGATGAGTCTTTTGTAGACGAAACGCGCGTCTGGCGTATGAAATTATAATCCTGGTACTTTTGATAACTATTTACACCACTGGGTCGATGCCACTGCTGGTGGACGTTTCGTCCCCGAGGGTATCACCAGCCCAGTAGTCAGCACTTCGGTGTTGACATGAATATCAATTATATGGTCATTTTTATAAATTTTCTGTTTACAAAACTTTGAACTTTTCGAAAAACTAAGGATTTTCTTACCCCAGGAGTAGATTACCTTAGCCGTATTTGGCACAACTTTTTGGAATTTTTGGTCCTCAATGCTCTTCAACTTTGTATATGTTTTGGCTTTTTCACTATTTTGATCTGAGCGTCACTGATGAGTCTTATGTAGACGAAACGCGCGTCTGGCTTATGAAATTATAATCCTGGTACTTTTGATAACTATTTCGTTCTTATGTTGTACTGTTATACCACTGTCCCAGCTTAGGGGAGGGTTGGGATCCCGCTAACATGTTTAACCCCGCCATTATTTATTTATGTGCCTGTCCCAAGTCAAGAGCCTGTTTTTCAGTGGTTGTTGTTTGTTTATGTGTTACATTTTTGTTTTTCGTTCATTTTTATTTACATAAATAAGGCCGTTAGTTTTCTCGTTTGAATTGTTTTACATTGTCTTATCGGAGCCTTTTATAGCTGACTATGCGGTATGGGCTTTGCTCATTGTTGAAGGCCGTACGGTGACCTATAGTTGTTAATGTTTGTGTCATTTTGGTCTTTTGTGGATAGTTGTGTCATTGGCAATCATACTACATCTTCTTTTTTTATATTAAGCGTTAACACGTATTGTGTGCCGAAAGTAAAAGATATGCAAATTGCATCAAAAGTTAGATTAAAATCAAATATTTTATTGAAACCTCGTACTTTGTTAATACCAGTTGCTGTCAATAAAAGACAATCATATAGTTATTGCAAAGGAAATTTTACAATTTCTCACATAGTCTAGGGTTAATTCCTTGCAATAACACGGAAAAACATGTTTTATGTAAAACGATAGTGAATCATTGATAGAATAACACCATTACAAAAAGAAATATAAATTCCATTATTAAAATGCAAAAAATCAAATGAAAACTCATTTAATGTTACAAATGCATATCTTTTTTTTTAATTAGAAAAAAATCATCTTTGCAAATCAGAATAAAGTTGCTGAAAACGATACTGACTTAGGAAGAACTGAAATATTTAAAACGGAAATTAATAGAGAATTAAATATAATCCAGAATCTTTATCAAATATTGAAATAGTTCCCTCTTCACAAGTACGCTGATCCGTTTTGCGAATGTATTTCAAAATATTGATATATATATATATGTGTGTGATTTTTTCGAACACTTTAAAAGAGAGACGAAAGATACCAGAGGGACAGTCAAATAGTTTAACTGATGCATGATGATTTAGATCGCTTTATGTTATAAGATATATCAGAGACCTTGCGAGTAACAACCAAAAAATGACCAACACAGGATTCGAGCGTCACTGATGAGTCTCTTGTAGACGAAACGCGCGTCTGGCGTAAATATAAAATTTCAATCCTGATATATAGGATGAGATGTTTAAACATTTGTTAACTTCAATAGATATTTAGATTCATTACACGAGAGAGAAGTTTGTCACACATTGTCATTTAATTAGTCATATAATAAAATATACAGCAGTTTTTATTGTAATTGTGGAAACTTTAATTCCAAAGACAAATTATAGGAAAAACGGAGCACGTATATCTAAGTGGCAACAAGACTAATACAAACACAATTATATGTCATCCTTCATATGGAATGGGAGATAAATATATGAAATGTTACTGCAAAAACTAAAACGAAGTGTTCTACTAAAAATTTTGTACATTATAAATTTGATATGAAAAAAGCTTCGTCCCGGTCGAAGGTACTATATTTCAATTTCAATTAACGATACAGTTCCTATAACTCACTATGAAATAGGTGTTTTGATCTTTTCATGCAGCTCCCTTTGTATAAAATTTGAAAGACATTTTCGCTTTAAAAATAGATATCGTTATCTTACTTTGACACAGGGAACTAAGAAAGCTATTAATAGATTCATTACAAGGATCTAAATTTAAATCCACCCTTATACAACTAACGGAAAACCGGTATGTCATATTTACTGTTTATGTACATCGTTATCATTTCGATGAAAACAGTTATGAATTCAAAACACGACGGAAATATACACGATTTACACGATTTATAAACAATTTTCTTATGTAGACGAGATGAGCTTCTTAAGTACAGACTTTTTGAAACTTAAAAGAGTTTTTGTAACAAATACAGTCGAAGATATAATAAATTTGGTAAGTTACATTTTCTTTATAGTTAAAAGAATACTTTTAAGACCATAACATATTCTCAGAAGGAAACAAACATGAGGATCATTATATTTCAGATCATTGATACACGCTTCAAAATAACTTTAATAGATAGAAATGTTATTGCTAAATGTTATTATCATGAATTCTTAAAAATAATAAAGTTTACCCCTTGTTTTGCTTGTTGACGTGAAAGAAACCATTTTATCTTTCTATCAAGAGCAGAAAGATTTGAAATAATTGTCATTTTATATATGATCCGTAATCTATTAAAAATAACTTGACGAGAGGAACCATTAAGATATAAATAGATTCATTGCAATCATCTAGATTTAAATCCAACCAAAGCAATTTATAGAAACGGGTATTTCCATAATTCATATCGAGGATAATGCCCTATCAAACAGAAGACATTAGTAGTGTAGGTTTGTATACCTTAATCAATATGTTTGAAAATGTAAAAAAATATATTTTATGTTATAAGGGAATACCAATTAATTTTTACATGGTGATTTGTATTTAGTTGTCTCTAAACTGCACTGAATTAATATAAGAATGGTCCATTATTTCAAGTTTTTACTTTAACTATACAGGCTCAACATAAACAACACGACATATTATGTATGTGTCAGTCCAAAATCAAGATCAATAATAGTAAGTTTTTAAAATTGCAAATAAATATCCAAACTATTGTAAATAATTTGTATTCTTGTCTTTAGTTTTGCTAATGTGCTTTGTCTATATGCATTTTTTTGTGTTTCTTTGTTTTTATATGTCTATGACATGGATCTGTACTTATACATCCCGTCATTGTGTTAATGTGCTATGGTAAATTTTTGTATTCTTGTCTGTCTTATTTTTGTGGCTAATATCTACATGCCTTTTGGAGTTCCTTAGTTAAATTTGTGTTTGTATAGTGATTAAAATTGCAACACAATTTTGACTTATGTACCCCTATTTGTTTACATATTTCATTGCAAAATATGACTGTAATACCGAGCGGGGAAAATAATTGGTATACAACATGTGTATTTTGTACATCTTATATTGATGTATTTATGTTTAGTGTTTCTGTTATGGTTTTGGTTTGATAATTAGTTATGTTTTATCGTTTGAAGTCCAAATTATTATAAAATCCTTTGAACAATACCATCACCTTCATGAAAAATTGTTTGGATTGGTATTGTGAAAATAATTATATATAATTCGAGATTGCATGTTCATTATGTAAGTACGTCACTATTTGTGAAGTCCTGTGGTATCTGTCATTAATGGAAGATATTATTTTTGTTTTGTGTTTAGGAATATTTTTTCATATTGTTATATACGTTGGAGGCTTGATTAGCCATATGACCAGGTTTTAACATACTTTTTTTCTTTCAATGTCCAGTACCAGCTCAGGAATATGGCAGTTGTTATCAAATAGTTCGTTATATGTATGTTAGCGGGTTTTTTTTCTCTAAGTGTTCCTGTTGTTCCTTTGTTATCCTCTTGTGGTTGCGTGATGTGTTTTCCCTCGGTTTAAGTTTGTTACCCGCATTTATTTTCTCTCAATCGATTTGTGAATTTTGAACACCGGTATACTACTGGTATCTTTATTTAACATTTTTACCCATTTATGTCTGGTTTTTTTTTGTTTGCACAACGTTGTCAAAATAATGGCATTGTATGCGACTGTCATCCAAGTTAGGGGCTAAGCTAGCTACTTAACCAGATTTAATACACCATTTTCTATACAAAAAAATTGCCTGTACCGAGTGAGGAATTTGCCATTTGATTACGGGCTTTCTGTTTTGACGGTATATTTGTTATTTTAATTTCTGATTTGATTCCCGGTTCCAAATTAGAAAAATATGTACATGTATTACATGAATTTCTCTTTACGTCAATCATTCGTCATTCGGTAGATTACGATGTTCACACTAACCAAACAACTTTATAAGGTAAAACTCTTACCGTTTCTAGTTTAATAATATAGACACAATATCAAAGAAACTAGGTTTATATTCAGTCACGACAAAACAAAACCATAATTTCAAAAGAAAAACAATGGTATTCCTCCTTGTAGCGTTTTTTCATTGAAATATTTTTGAAAGAACAACGTTAAAGTTATATTATTATTGCATTAACTTATATAAATGGAAATATTGCATCAACTCAGTTATATTTCAGTTAGTTTAATCCACCATTTTCTACATTTGAAAATGCCTGTACCAAGTCAGGAATATGACAGTTCTTGTCCATTCGTTTTTGATACGTTTTGTTATTTGATTTTGCCATGTGATTATGAACTTTCCGAATTGATTTTCCTCTAAGTTCAGTATTTTTGTGATTTTACTTTTTAGATATAGTTCTTGCAATTGAAATCTTACATTTGTTTTTGTCTATTGATAAATCGATATAAGAAGATATAAGAAGATGTGGTATGAGTGCCAATGAGACAACTCTCCATTTAACTCACAATTGGTTAAAGTAAACCATCATATTGACCACTAGTTGTCTTGGTTTTTTTACTGTTTCTTTGATTTATCTTTTATAACTGGTGTTTCCTTAATTGAAATTTTAAGGGTTATTTTGGCCTTTAAAAAAAGTAAAATCACAAAAACATTGAACTCCGAGGAAATTTCAAAACGGAAAGTCCCTAATCAAATGGCAAAATTCAAAGCGCAAACACATTAAACGAATGGATAATAGTGTCCTTGCCTACTACAAATCAAAGAAACGTTGATATCAAACATATCTTTTATATTCCCTGTAAAAAAATAATATAAAGACAAATTTAAGGGCGATACAGTTTGTTGTTTCGATAGTAAACAAAAGAAATCATCTCTGAAATGAGATCGTTCTATGCCATAAAATTAACGGTATCAATTTTCTTGCACCAGATGCGCATTTCGACAATACATGTCTCTTCAGTGATGCTCGAGGCCAAAATATTTGAAATCCAAAGCTTATATAAAAGATGAAAAGCTATAATTCAAAAGGTCCAAAAAGTATAGCCAAATCCGTGAAAGGAATCAGAGCTTTGCAATTTAGACAATAATTTTGCGTTTGAATAGCAATGAAAACTGCATAAAAAACTGCAATTTGTCTGTGATTTTACCGTATTGTGACAATAATTCATAGTCGGGGTTTATTCGGGTATTAAATAAAGTTAAACCTCAAACTAAGATGGCTTTCACTTCTTTCTTACAAAGTATTATGTTCAAAATTATTTGCATGAATTACATACTATTTGTTAGCATCATAATGGAAAATAATAATTTAATTGTCAATTTTATTACTAGAATCCAGCTGAACTATGACTTCAAAGGAACGAGAGAATTTCTTACGGAATGCCATTTTAGTTGTTGATCATTCTAAAGCTGCTCTGGTGTCTTTAGTAGAACTGGATGTGCAAAATAAAGGTCAGACGTTTGAACAGTTTGTTAACACTAATCAACATGAAACATATCATTTATATAATAGTTCAAGATGTTGTCGATGCCCAACAGGACATTATCCGCCTCGTTCACCTCGTATACTGCATCAATCACAAATGGAATTGTTGTTCGACCGATCTTCATCAAAGTTACCATGTCATAATTCGGTCAGACGGTCAGATGATTTCTGTTGCAGCATGGCTAGGTCAGGTCTAAGTACTGATGTACTTGATCTAACCTTAGCCGGATGTTTGTTAGTCAATTTGTGCAGCGATGTATTCTGGTTTAGCTGTCTTCAATCAATGACTTTGGAAGATTTTCTAAACCAAAACAAGCACGAACTGTATCATCTATGGCAGTATAATACACCCTGTTGCCAATGTCCACCAGGTTACATATTTCCAACTAACTATTCACAGTTGGATCAAAATGACTGGATGCAGATGTTCAATGCTGTCCTACTGCCTTGCGCTACCCATAGAAAGAGACCGAATCCGGGGAATACGCAAACTATATGTTGCGTTGCAGCGGCACCTGGTATAACATTGAATAATCTTGACCCATCCGTAAGCAGATTCATATTGCAGCACTGCTGTACTTTACGGATGAATGTTGAAACTTTGGTTCAGATCAGAAACCAGGACTACGGTCATGCTAACGAAGGTATAATGTCGGATAACGATTATAACGCATCAGTCGTCAATATAGAACGTTGTATCTTAGATATTGCTAAGGTGTGTAACAATGAAACACAATTTAAACAGAAATTACGGGAGGCAAAAGATGGTGCACTCGATCAAACTCTGTTTACACAGTATCAAAACAACTTGATGGAAACTCTTATCAGACAGGCAGACATTCACAAGGTAAGAATATGAACATAAAAAGATATGGTATGAATTTAAAAAAAACAACGTTAAGTCTACTAAAGTCACGCTTTCATTCGTGCTTAAGATATCAGCAGGTACAGTGAAAAACATATTATAACCCACTGATCAATGATAGTATAACAATTATCCAAATTTATTTGACTTGTTTAACCTTGCATTGTTACGAAAAAACACATTTATTCTGTTGTGTTTTACGATGGACATCAAATAATGGACGAACCCGGATCATTTTGTTCAATCAAAGAATGCATACATATTATTTAAAGAAAATTAAAAGATTTTCGTACCGTAAAAATTCTGAATCTATAAATATGTCAATAAAAAGGACAAATATTCTGACCTAAAATATTGTATCGTTGTGCAAACCTTAAAACCATGTATTTCCCATTTTTGTAATAGTGGTTATAAATTGAATAAGAGTAAAATATTTGACTGAGATATAAAAAGGTAAATGGAAATATCAAATGTATGTACATCAAGAGTAGCTCTTTCTACACTTTTGTCGTTTGATCTGGGATTTTTTAACTGTGGAATATCACAGATTCTGAAATACTGATTTTGCGAAGATTGTGTTCAAACCATGCACACAATTTAAACTTAGATAATTGTGATGACAATTATTTGAAAGCATAATACATGTAATAACCTGAGAAATAGTGGGGTTGCAATGCTATTAAAAGATTAGATGAAAAACCCATTATAACCCAATGGGAATGTGAAAAAGGAACAGTATAGTTCTGCTGAAAACTCGTAGAATGTAGGATTCTTGTATTATTGTTGCATAGTTGTATATAATTGTTCACAAGACAATATAGGTTCCATAAAACAGCACATATTTATAACTTTAAAAGAAAATTAATCAACAGAACTCATTAAAGATACTATGATACACAACACGCAAAAACGGAATTGTACTTCAAAATGGTTTTTTTATTTCACTACACTATTGTCATGATCACTTAAGGTTCGACTTTATATCAAAAATGAATAAATTGATTGTAGAGTGTTGCAGATATAGGGCCTTGTCTAAACAAGATAGGTAAAAAAATCGCCGAAAAAGCAGGGAAAATTCCAAAACTTATGGATGAATGTGTTAAGAAAGGGTATGATTATCAAGAACAACTGATGGAAAGGTTTAACCAAACTTTAGTAAAAGTCAAAAGTGAGTAAACTTATGATACCTGTAAGAGATGCTTTTAAGTTGACATAACAAGCTGCCATAAAAAAATGAAAACAAAAACTTATTAATAGCATTCGTTAATAGCGCTTTTCTGGATCTACCTTCATCAGGAACGCTCAAATCCAGAGAATATATACAAACCAAAACTATGAAGAGCTAGATGACCAAAATAAACGAAGCCAAACAGTCAAATAAATCTAAGTACTCTGTTAAATTGTTCACTTTAAAATTGTTACACGATGATGACTGCTGTACCCATATTTTGACTATTTTATCTATTTTGTCTGTTTAGTTCATGCATCATTGTAAATATAACGGAATTTGATGATACTGTCATCAATGTGAGAGGTTTAGCGCTTTGAAACCAGATTTAATTCACCATTTTCACCATTTGATAATGCCTGTACCAAGTCAGGAATATGACAGTGCTTGTCCATTTGTTTTTGATGTGTTTTGTCATTTGATTTTGCCATGTGATTATGGACTTTCCGATTGGATTCTCCTCTGAGTTCAGTAATTTTGTGATTTAACTTTTTAGTATGTGTAACCTTTGAATCTTCTTAATTCATAAACAGACAATCTATGAAAGGTTTCTCTTAAATTTTAACAGTACCGACTTACTAAGTACTGAGATTATGATAACATCGGGGACTGTCAGTCCACCAACAGCGATTAAGACCTAGTGCTGAAAAAAATATTGAAAACATCTTTTTATAAATTTCATGCATCTGGACCGTTTTTCTGGATTAAACTTTATCCTTATGTTATAAGCGATTCATCACTTTTTATTTTTAAATTTCCTCAATTATCAGAAAGATAAGTTAAGTCCGACTTGTTTGGTATGGAATATGAATCGACAGAAATCCAATACTTATGTTTTAACTAGTTTTAAAGAGCTAAATGTTAGTTTTAACGGATAAACTAATAGCTTTGTACAGGCGATACCTGGAAGTCAGCGGTGTGTTTTGCAAAAGCCAATATTTTGTTTATATCTTTGTAGATCAAACACACATGGAAATTGATTATCATGTAGAGCAGGGAACATTTGTTGAAACTAATGCTGTCAGAAAATGTAAGGAATGGATGAACAAAAAGGATGTCTTCGTCATCATTGGTAAAGAGGGATCAGGGAAGTCAAGGATTGGATTAGAAATACTTAGGCAGTTTGGTCTAATAGATGAAGACTTTGAATTATTAAAAGTAACAAATATCCAACAGGTAAAGGATATTATTACCGATGAAAGAAAAACTGTCGTATTAATAGACGAGGGATTTCCTTCAAAAGAGTACTTTAGTAAGAATTTAAACAATTGTGATATTTTAGATTTTTTAATTGCAAGGAAACACAAAGGGAATATGAAAATAATTTTTACTGTAGACTCTTCAACAGCGAGTTCTTTCAAAAATTTTCTTGTTTCTCATGAATTGTTTCAAAATTGTTGTAAAATTGATCTTAGCACTAACAGATTTTGCATGAGCGAAGAAGAAAAGGCAAGTTTGCTATTTAATTTTTGCAAAAAACAAGATATTTGTACTACATGGGATTCATACGATGGTAATGAGGGTTTTAGTTTAGACAGGAAAGCAGTTTATGATATCGCCAAAACGGACCCGTTTACAGGATATCCCAAATTATGCTGTATGTTTACCTCAAACAAAAGATTTTTACAGCTAGGTATTAAATTTTTCAATCATCCAGACCAATCCCTTATGGATGAAATAAATTCACTAAGAGATTCTACAGACATTAATTCTGAACTGAATATTTCGTATGCTCTGTTGGTTTACACACTTCTAAATACTGGTTGCTTAGAAATAAACAAGATAGACTTATCAAAACTAGAGACAATCATAGAAACATGTGGAAACTGTCAACGGAGATGTTTATTCGACAATAAAGTTAGAAAAATTGCAGAGCAAATGAATGGTCGCTTTTTTAAACAAGACTCTCAAACAATGGTTTATCATTTTAAACATCCCATGATATATGAAGCATTAGCTAGATCATATTTTGATGTCAATCCCTCTAAAGTTATTTCAATTTTAAGCTGGGATTTTATAATTGAATCTATAAAATTAGAGTTTGAGGATTGGAGACAACAGGAGACTTGTTTGATCATTGCAAAAGAAATGTTTGGATATTTGACTAAACGACTTTTCACATTATTTGAGAAAGATTTTAAAATGAGATCCGCTGAGTTTATGAAGGCACTTTGCGGTTCGTCACTCATACTGCAGAATAAACCTGAGTTTATAGGTCTTTTGATCAAGGAGTTTGACAACTGTACATCACAAGATGCGATAAACTTTCGAGTTGAGGGTAGAAGTGATCAGATGTTATTTCACTTTCCAAGAGCCCTACTATGGTTCTTAATACAGAAACATAACGTAGATAAACAAATTGCAACAGTCCTTCATTTCATTGAAAACAACATTAAACACGAGCATAATGTTGAAACAGTTAAAGCGAGTAAAAAAGTAGTGGTAGCATGTTTCTATTATCTGTGTGAAACAAACAACTCAGATATGAAGTTAGAACTTATTTATGGAATGATAAGTGAGTATGGAATAGAGTGTAATTACGATTATAGCATACAAATTGCTTTGAAAAATGGTAATGATACAGCCGTTAGCTTCCTTTTAAGCCATGTATCGAAAGAAATTGATATTGTGAAATTGGTTTTTGAAGTACAAGTAGTGGATATTAGAAGATTGTGCGACTTAATATCAACAAATCTTTCAATAGAATATATTGACATATATCACAAAACCGATAATCTGAATAGTTTGTTTAAGTCATTACCGCTGAATTTGTTCGATTTAAGAAAATCAATCAATACAGCCTGTACAAAACTTTGTAAAGATCTTGTGACACAAATTTTGATTGATGCACGGCCTTTAACATTTGACACAGGTAATGTTGTTAATACAGCAATGGAGAATGGCTGGGAGAATGTATTAAAGATTATGTTGAACAAAAAATTATGCAATCAGAAGGAAAGGTATCAAATCTTTACTGCTGCATGCAAAGATGGCAAGGAAACGTTTCTGAAGTGGATGGTATTTACAGTTGATGAAGGTGTGCAAGATGTTGAAAAATTTCTCGTTGAGGATTTCAGCTGCGAAAATTTTAAGGCTGTTAAGAATTTTATATGGAAATTGCGAAACAATCAGAAAATGGAAACGTTGATAAAGAAGGTTTTCAAACAATTCAGTTTGACGGTTATTCGATTTATCCAGTGGATAATACAAGACACTGATAACCTAATAGATACGGTTAGCAAATTCGAATTACAAAATTTGAATATACTTCGGTTGATATATGTAGGGTTTCCCGATTTACAAATCGAGGTGAAGAGCACCGCGCTCAATACAATCAACAACAAAATTAATAATTTTGAAGAAATATTACAATGGTTACAGGAGAATATTGAAGCATTCTTTCATCCTATTACAACTGTACTAAATTTTTCATGTAAGCATGATCTAAGAAAAATTTTAGAATGGATTTTGCAGAACTATAACCACGCTATATTGAATATACATGAACTGATAATATATACATGTAACGAACGGTATTACAAAACAGCAGAGGTTATCATCAGTAAAGTTGATTTGGACAAAATTGACGTCACGTCCCTCATTACAGCAATGTTTTCAACATGTCCAAATTATAGTTCAAAAGATCTTTTTCTTTTCTTCATACGCAGTATTGACCAGAAGTATTACAGGTGGGTGGATATTATCAAAGCTATGGTTCATTTAAAGAAGTATTGTTTCATTGAACTTATTTTACAACAGGTTCACTATTCTAAAATTATTATGGAAGAAGCAATGACCAATGCTTGTCTCGAAGGACAACTAGGCACCGTGAAATGGTTCATAAAGAATTATGACAATGAATTAGTTGATATGAAGGAAGCAATGAACATTGCCTGTGGTTCGAAAAATCTTGACATAGTAAAATGGCTGATAGAGAATTTTGACAACAAATTATTTGGTATGAAGGAAACAATGAACAAAGCCTGTCGTAGAGGAAAACTTGACACAGTGAAATGGTTAATAGATAATTTTGACAATACATTATTTGATATGAAGGAAGCAATGAACGATGCTTGCCTCATAGGACAACTAGATACCGTGATATGGTTGATAGAGAATTTTGACAATACATTATTTGATCTGAAGGAAGGATTGAACAGTGCCTGTCGTGGAGGAAAATTAGACACAGTGAAATGGTTGATAGAGAATTTTGACAATACATTATTTGATATGAAAGAAGCAATGAACGATGCCTGTCTCATCGGACCACTAGACACAGTAAAATGGTTGATAGAGAATTATGACAATAACTCATTTGATCTGAAGGAAGCAATGAGCAATGCATGTGGTTCGGAAAACCTTGACAAAGCAAAGTGGTTGATAGAGACTTTTGAAAACAAATTATTTGATATGAAGGAAGCAATGAACGATGCCTGTCTCATAGGACCACTGGACACTGTAAAATGGTTGATTGAGAATTTTGACAATGATTTTTTTGATATGAAGGAAGGATTGAACAGTGCCTGTCGAGGAGGCAAACTAGACTGTCACATAGGACAACTAGACACAGTGAAATGGTTGATAGAACATTTTGACAACAAAGATTTTGATATGAAGGAGGCAATGGAGAATGCCTGTCGTGGTGGAAAACTAGACACAGTGAAATGGTTGATAGAAAATTTTGACAACAAAGATTTCGATATGAAGGAAGCTATGAACAGTGCCTGTCATGAAGGAGAACTAGACACAGTGAAATGGTTGATAGAGAATGTTGACAACAAAGATTTTGATATGAAGGAAGCAATGAACAGTGCCTGTCAAGGAGGCAAACTAGACTGTCACATAGGACAACTAGACACAGTGAAATGGTTGACAGAAAATTTTGACAACAAAGTATTTGATATGAAGGAAGCTATGAACAATGCATGTCGTGGTGGAAAACTAGAGACAGTGAAATGGTTGATAGAAAATTTTGACAATGAATTATTTCATATGAAGGAAGCTATGAACAATGCCTGTCGTATAGGAGAACTAGGCACCGTAAAATGGTTGATAGAGAATGTTGACAATGAATTATTTCATATGAAGGAAGCTATGAACAATGCCTGTCGTATAGGAGAACTAGACACAGTAAAATGTTTGATAGAGAATTTTGACAATGAATTATTTGATATGAAGGAAGCAATGAACGATGCCTGTGGTTCGAAAAATCTTGACATAGTAAAATGGCTGATAGAGAATTTTGACAACAAATTATTTGATATGAAGGAAACAATGAACAAAGCCTGTCGTAGAGGAAAACTAGACACAGTAAAATGGTTGATAGAGAATTTTGACAACACATTATTTGATATGAAGGAAGTAATGAACGATGCTTGCCTCATTGGACAACTAGATACCGTGAAATGGTTAATAGAGAATTTTGACAATGAATTATTTGATATGAAGGAAGCAATGAACGATGCCTGTCTCATAGGACAACTAGTTACAGTAAAATGGTTGATAGAGAATTATGACAATAACTCGTTTGATCTAAAGGAAGCAATTAACAATGCCTGTGGTTCGGAAAACCTTGACAAAGCAAAATGGTTGATAGAGACTTTTGACAACAAGTTATTTGATATGAAGGAAGCAATGAACGATGCCTGTCTCATAGGAACACTGGACACAGTGAAATGGTTGATTGAGAATTTTGACAATGAATTATTTGATATGAAGGAAGGATTGAACAGTGCCTGTCGAGGAGGCAAACTGGACTGTCACATAGGACAACTAGACACAGTGAAATGGTTGATAGAACATTTTGACAACAAAGATTTTGATATGAAGGAAGCTATGAACAATGCATGTCGTGGTGGAAAACTAGAGACAGTGAAATGGTTGATAGAAAATTTTGACAATGAATTATTTCATATGAAGGAAGCTATGAACAATGCCTGTCGTATAGGAGAACTAGACACCGTAAAATGGTTGATAGAGAATGTTGACAATGAATTATTTGATATGAAGAAAGCAATGAACAGTGCCTGTCAAGGAGGACAACTACACACCGTGAAATGGTTGGTAGAACATGTTGACTTCAAAGTATTTGATATGATGGAAGCAATGGAAATTGCCTGTTGTGGAGGGAAACTAGACACAATGAAATGGTTGATAGAGAATTTTGACAATGAATTATTTTTAGTTTGACCCTATGTGTTGTTGTTTTATAATACTCAAAGTATGCTTAGACACCATAATAACAGTGTTTCAGTTTGACCCTATGTGTTGTTGTTTTATAATGCTCAAAGTATGCTTGGACACCATAATCACATTGTATTAGTTTGACCCTATATGTTGTTGTTTTATAATGCTCAAAGTATGCTTAGACACCATAATAACATTGTATTAGTTTGACCCTATATGTTGTTGTTTTATAATACTTTAAAGTATACTTAGACACCATAATCACATTGTATTAGTTTGACACTATATGTTGTTGTTTTATAATGCTCAAAGTATACTTAGACACCATAATCACATTGTATTAGTCTGACCCTATATATGGTCGTATTATAATGCTCAAAGTATGCTTAGATTCCATACTCAGTCTTCATGACTAAAAATAAGGTAAATTATTATTATTCTTTTAAACGGTTTTTTTTTCAATTTACCCTCACAAATTATTAGTTTCAAACATGTACATATGTATGTTATTGGTATTTTCCATATCTTTATATCCAGTATTGGTAAACAATATTTCTTTTTGGGGTATCTATAGCAACAATCTCCATTCAATGGTTAAAGAATATTGTAAAAAGGGAGGGAAAAGGTCACATATTTCCTAAAACCTGGCCAAAAATGAAATTTAAATCCTTTGAAGTGATACCTTTTACCTTTTCTGTATTTATGATGACTTTATAAATATAGAAACTTAAGTATCTTTGTTTGACACTTATGTTACATTATGGAATAGCTAGCCGAAGATAAAGAAAAATGCATGTAGATTACAAGTATTATACGAAAAGAATTTTAAAAGTTAGAAATGGACTGTTAATCACATGGTGTATTTTTAGTTCGGCAGAGTGCCGTTGTATGTAAATAGATATGTGAACATGGTAACCTTCTGGTTGAGACTGTTCGACACAGAGAACTGTATTTTAAAATGTGCATATAAAGATATGTATGAATCTAGTTGTGTGAAGACAAATGGCAGGCTTAATTGGTCTTGTAAAGTACGAGATATATTATGTAAATATGGTTTTAGTGATGCTTAGTTTTCACAGAGAGTTAGAAACAGTCAATCATTTTTGAATGATTTTGAATAAAGAGTTGTAGATAATTATATATTTGAAGGTTTATCAAAATTTGAAAATATTCGTCGAAATGTACTTTTTTTTGTATCAGTATTACACGATGGCCACACCATGCAATTGTACCTTAGTTTGTATAAATCTTTTATTACTTAATATAGAATAAATGCTTATACACGATGTATAGAAACAAGCAAATACTATTATAGCCAGAAATGAACGTCTATGTAGTATGTGTGATAAAAATGCTATTGAAGATGAGTTTCATTTTATTTTATTTTTAATTTCATTGTGATTTGCATAATGTTTGCATAAGACAATAAAAATCAAAACCAAGGAGTAAATAAAGGCTCACAAAACCGAATATAAAAAAGAAGATGTGGTATGATTGCCAATGAGACAACTATCCACAAATGACTAAAATAACACAGACATTAAAACAACTATAGGTCACTGTACAGCCTTCAACAATGAGCAAAGCCCATACCACATCGTCAGCTATAAAAGGCCCAGACAAGACAGTGTAAAACAATTCAAAAGATAAAACTAACGGCCTTATTTATAAAAAAAATTAACAAAAAACAAATATGTAACACATAAACAAACGACAACCACTTAATTACAGGCTCCTGACTTGGGACAGGCACACACATAAATAATGTGGCAGGGTTAAACCCACTTACCTGGGAAAGTGGTATTACAGTAAAACATAAGAACGAATTATGAAAATCAGTTGAAAAAGGCTTAACTCAACAGATGGACACAAATACAAGTGGACGTGGCCCGGTACTTATACATCCCGACACAAAAAGACACAATGAACAGATCTGAGAGTACTCGCAGTTATCTGAAAGCTAGTTCAAAGCTACTAACAACTAATAAAAAAAATCATGCATCTAAGACTAAACTATCCATCCGTACACATCCAACATCCAATGGATTTAGTGTAAAAACGTTATAAACAGCCAGAGAAAAAAATTATCTTGTGCAATGCCAAGTTACAGGTATCGACAGATTGTAGATCCATGAATATGTATATGCATATAACATACTAGTAATACTTAGTTAACTTTTGATTTACTGATAACAAAATCAATATTTAGTTAGCTTTCAATTTACTGACAACAAAATAAATATTTATACCAATAAAAACAATATTCAATGATTTTATGACAGTGTTGAATAGGTAACCTTTTAGAATAAGTTTATTTAAAAGAGCAACAAATTTCCGGGCACGGTTAACCACATTTCCGTAAAAATGAGGATGTGCTATCCCGTTTGAAATAAGTTTTTTACAAGTACAACCAAACTTCAAAACCAAATCTTTATATCTATGGAAAAAAATTTAGTAATGTTTTAAGTAATTTATGGTAACGATATCCCTGGTTTAATAATTTACCAGTAATACATAGGTTGCGTTCGTTAAAACAAAAACGTCCCAACAGACACGGGCATAGCGAACAAGTTGTGAAACATAAACACCGTAAAATGGTGCTAAAGGAACATCACTATCTAAAAATGGAAAATTTACAATAGGGAATGAAAAATCGTCTATTTTGTCGTAAATTTTAAAATGGATTTTCCCGTTTCAAACCGAAATATCTAAATCCAGGAAAGGACAGTTATTACCGAATAAATTTGATTTATTTAAAGTAAGTTCCTTGGGATAAACAGCAGTATTTTGAGAAAATTCTTGATTATTTAACGAGAAAATATCATCAAGATAACGGTAAGTGTTGTTGAATTTATCAATTAAATGCAATTTCAACGGGTCTTTACTGCGTTTAGTCGTAAACTGTGATTTGTAACAGTACAAAAACAAGTCTGCTATTAAAGAGGCACAATTAGTGCCCATTTGGGATACCTAAAACCTGTCGATAAACTTTGTTGCCGAAACGTACATAAATAGTATCAAGGAGAAAATTAACAGCTTCAATCATCTCATCACACCTCCAGTAAGTATATCTAGCATATTTACCTTTCTCATTAGAGAAGAAGGCTTTAAATGAGTGGCAGCAAATGTATCTACATTCAGCTTTACCAAACGACCATTTAATTAAATAGGAAAACTTAAAAAGGACATTTACATAAACAGTTATGAATAATAATTAAGAAACAACACGAACTCCACTAAAAACCGGAAGTAAAATCAGGTGCTCCGGAAGGGTAAGCATTTCCTGCATCGCATACGGCACCCGTCGTGTTATTTCTTCGTTCAGGTCGATAATGATGGAAGGTTATTATGACTGAGGAAGAATATCAGATATGATTTCTAACACATTTTTGTCATAATGGCCAATCAGCTCATGATGGAGACCGTAAACTTTCTTGAGTGATGACCTTAATTTGATTGATTCATAGCCCTGTCTTAGGGAACTTTTGAGAAAGCAGTATAAATGTTATATTATGCTGTATATTATCTATTGAACAGGCATTTCCTTGTGAGAAAATGATGAATTAAACCTGGTAGTATAGCTAAATAAACCTCTCACTTGTATGACAGTCAAAACAAAGTCCATTATATTAACAACAATAAACAGAAATCATAGTTAAAAATGTCAAATAAAGGCAACAGTAGTATAACGCTGTTCGAAACTCAAAAATCGATTGAGAAAAAAAACAAATCCGGGTTACAAACTATAACTGCAGGAAACGAATCAAATTTAAAAGATTAACGACACAACAGAAACACAACATTGAAATGTAAAACACACAGAAACGAAGTAAAATATAACCATGGCCATTCTCCAGACTTACAAGGACATTTAAAGAAACCTGGTTTAGTGGCATGCCAAACCTCCCGCTTTTATGTCAATGTGAAATATAAAATTAAAATGACAAACTTACATTACAGGACTACAATACAAATAAATGGAAAAACATATAAGACAGAGAAACACACAAATAATAGCTAACAAAATGTAATACGCCAAAAATTAAAGGATACAGCAGTCAACATTGTGTAAATTTAAATCTCTACAAAAACAACTTAGAAAAATAAAATGGCACACAGACAACACACATAAGCAAAAAAAGTAAAACAATAGTACAAACAAATTATCAATTATATTCAAAAACCAAACGAAGCCTAAAAATAAAGGTATGATGACTTCTTAAATGTTTTAAAAATATGTCAAAGATACTAGGTGTATATATATTAATATATCAAAAATAGAACTGAGAATAGAGCTAGAATCAAAAAGGCAAAAAGTAATCAAGAAGATGAAAACTATTGAATTAAAAAAAAAAAAAAATAGTTTGCCATAACAAAAAATGTATGTGCGCACTATGACAATTTCAGAAATATACATGGTTTTCTCTTCATATCTTGGTAATGTTTTAGTCAAAAGAAAAAAACATCCGTTTTCGGATTATGTTCCCAATTTTTAGTTGAATAGATAACTTATTTAATAAACAGCTGCGCCATGAGCGCATAATACGCGCTATTCTGGTGTCGAAGTAAAACGCAATAATCATCAATAGTTTCTGAGAAAGTTTAAAGCAATAACCATATATTGTTTTTGAGATACAGCTGGACATGTGAAACCCCCCTCTTTTTTTATTTTTACAAAAACCTAAATATCATTAAAATAAAATTTTGAATCAAAACCAAAAGGTATACAGATCTTAAGATTAATATAACAAAGAATTGTGTTTAGTTTAAAGCAATCATCAAAAATTGTTTTTGAGATACCATGTGCCATGTAAAAAAAAATCACCCCTGTTTTTGTTAAAAAGTGCTGTATCTCAAAAAGTTTTAATTTTATTTTCACCAAAAAGATATACAAATCAGAAGAAACAACTATATTAAGTTTCATGAAATATGGATAAATCGTTCTCAAGTTACAGTGTGACATATTTACGCCAGACAGACAGACGGACAAACGGACAAACAGAAAAACAGATAGACGGACACCGGACATTTGTTTACCATAATACGTCCAGTCAAAATTTTGACCGTCTTATAAAAATTTATAAAGGCTCTTTTTATGTGAATCACTTGATTTTTTTATATTGAATGGTACTGAATATCTAATATATATTTTTTTCTCATTGTCAAGCCTGAGAAAATTCTGCTAGTTGTGTTAAATTGCAGAAGATTACTGACCAAAAAATGTGGATAATTATACTATGTTTTCAAACCAAATATTTTCAGACCGTGTGAGACATTCATGGATAGTATTTCCCTTGTAAACCAATTGTAAATATCTTGCAAATTTTACTGCAGAATGTTAATGACACCAGATACAATCTGTTAAATTAAAGAATCTTTAAAAAAAAATAATAAATTTTGTAAATTAGAGAATCTTCAAAAAAAAATCATATATCTGGTAAATTTAAGTCTTAATTATTACACCTTACGTTGGATAAATTGTAAAATGTTCGTAAGACGAAATGTAGGGTGCATTGCATGTTTATTAAATCATATGTATCATGGGTAAATAAACTCATCATAGAGCATTGAGGATCAAAATTCCAAAACGTTTTGCCAAATAAATGAGACCAAATTTCGGGGACTTCAGAATGGTTATCAAAATCATATATCTTGTAAACTAGATCTGTTTATTCTTTTTAAACACCTGACTACTATCCAAGTTTTTGATCGGGTTCGTGTTGCTCAGTTTATTAGTACTCTATACTGTGTTTTGTCATCTATTTTTTACCATTTCATTGAATAATCATACAGAGTTTTGATCTTATATTTTACCAACAATAGACAAGAAATGATCACCAACACCTGAATTCCTTTCTATTTCTAATTATAGTTCCAACTTTATTTATATTTCAATTTAATTTTTCAAATCAATTCAAACAATGCACAAATACAAAAGACCAACTCAATGTTGGATATAATGGACCAATACACAATCTTGATTATATTTTGCAGTTATGCAGTATTACCAAGCTTGTAAAGGATGTTGTTGCCATCTAATAATAAAAATGCAACATCATTTGCCTTTTTTAATATATTATGCTATAGAATAAGAATCAAATTGACTTAAAATAACACAAAGTTTCACTATAGTTCTTTGACTCCTTTCAAGTGATGAATATTTCAGTATAATTTACAGTCAATTTTAATCGTAAATTTGTTGGTGAAAAGAGTCACTGAACACATTACTTCCTCCTGAGTGTTGTAGATGACTTTATACTTTTACCACAGTTCGGACAGCGCTTGAATTTTGGATTGAAACATCCATTACAAAGAGAACATCCACACGGTTGTACCACAAACACAGCATACACCTCGTTACCTTCTTCTTCACACAAGGGACATAACTGGTGTTTTTCTCTACTCGACCTGCAATAAAATTTTATTGTAAAAGTAAAGCAGAAAATGGCTGAATCATTTCAATATTTAACTGTCTCTGTCTTCAAGTCCTTATTTTTGTAGCTTCTTTCACTTTTTGTTAGTCCAAATAATTATGACGTCTGGCAAGGCTATTTTTTTTTTCTGGGACGCCTTCCTACAATGTCGTAGGAAGGCGTCCCAGAAAAAAATTAAAATAGCCTTGTCAGACGTCATAATTATTTGGACTAACTTTTTGTTTGAGTGTATATTGTTTATCTGCTCAATAGTTTGGTCAGCAGTATATATAGGGTATAAAGTTTCAATATTATAATTTTTTCATATCAGATGTTTTTATAGCTATCAAATGAGTGTTTGCTTTTCCCCTCTCCCCATAGTATTATTCACAACTGAAAAAAGCTGAGTCCTAGTATATCCCATAAAATTATTTTAGCAAAATGCAGAAAACTATTCCGAACCTTCACATATTTCAAGCAATACTTTGGGCTTTCATTTGGGAATTCTTCATCATTTATTTTATACAATTCATAAATTTACTATAGGAGTTTTTGATTGTTTCATTTTGATAAAAAAAAAAAAAAAAACACACACACACAATTTCAGTACTAAGCAAATTTGTCTGGCTGTCACTGCATGTTGTAATAAAAGTAAGTATCCTTATTTTCCAACATCTATGACAAGCTCAGTTGCTTAATATGAAGTATCATGCTGATAATTTGGGTCAATTTGAAAAAGTTTATGCCATGATACATCGATAAAATTTGGTCATCTGGGGATTACCAATTGTCTCATTGGAAATATACAATATCTCCTTAATATAACATATCTTTGCTATTATAAGAAATTTTCCTTTGATTTTACTGACCGATAATTTCCTTTCTAAGTACAGAAAAGAGTGATATGAATAAAAATTGCTAGAAACAATGGAGGAATGTTGTCAATGTAAACATCAAGAAAGCAAAAAACAGATTATCATTGGTCATCTCAAGTCGATTGCTTTCTCACATTTGTTGTACCAGCTCAAGCAAGAAAATCGATGTTGTTAAGGTAATCTATAAATCTTTATTGAATTAAATACCTTAGAACAATTATAGCAGTGAATTCTTCTTTCAATTTCTCAGCAGACGGCAGTTCCTGTGGTAGTTTCCCGCTGTTATTTTGAACATTGTATGGCACACCTTTATTGACTAAGAGTTCGGCCAGGTCTAGTTGTTGTTTTATCTGTTTGTCATTATCTCTCAGGTTTGGTCTCTGAATCTGTCAATACAAATCAGCCAATGATAAGTAATAAACAGAGAAATAGGAAGCATGCAGTTTTATAAACAATATATGTCTCAGGAAATATTCATCAAATTCCTGCTTTAACAATGAATGAAATTCATAAATGAGGAAAGCAAACAAGTTGTATCATAAATATTGAACAGATTATTTCTATATAATAATCAATTCTTTGTTCCAGTAATACAAATAATTCTAATGATTTCTTTTTTGTTTTTAATAATATATGAATTTTTACATTAAATCCTGCCTCACCCCCCTTAAATTTTCCCCCAAACTTACCTCAGTAATTTCCATGACTTGGGGAGGACCACTCAGACATAAATGTAAGGCGTTGTTACCATCACTGTCCCTGACATCAATCTGACAATCTTTGGAAATAAAATCAATTTTTGTTTTAAAATAATATTGTCACCAAACTGTTAAAAATCATAACATATTTGGTTCTTTTTTATAATTGATTAAAAGTTAAAACATGCAATTATCATTATGTTGAAATATATATTTTTTTAAAAGAGCAGCAAAACATATAAAAGTAGGGATTGTAAATGAAACAACTATCCACCTAATGACAAAAATATATGCACCTATTGGTCACTGTACAGCCTTCAACAGTGAGCAAAACCAAACCTTATAACTACTACCATTAAAAAAATAAACACAATGTCTTTCCTTTCAATTATCACTATATCAGAGCCTTAGAATAATTATTCAAAAGACTACTTACTGTATTTTTCACTCAGTAAAATATCTGCTGTTTTTCTGCTGCCATAGAAACAAGCAATCAACAAGGCTGTCTGACCTTTGTCTCTTGTCCTAGAATCAATGTTAATACCAGGCTGGAAAATAACATATACTTTTTTTTGCATAAAGGGTTATTTATTAGGGATGGCAACGAGTACTCGAGTACTCGGGTACTCGCTCGGAAGACCGAGTACTCGAGTACAGTTTTAGTACTCGGATACTCGTTTGCTTTTTATACATCTTGAGATAGTTCTCTTCATATTTCCACTCAATTTTACTTCTGTTGAAATTTCTCCTTCGTAATACTCAATAAAATAAATTAATAACATAACTATGTTTATCCTGAGGATACTATCTGTTATAGTAGTACCAGCAACGTCCTTTCCTTTCGAGTGCACTCCTTGTAACAAAAAAATAGAGAGTTTAACAGTCTTTCGTCTGAAATTGTTGACCAGATCATATTTTTAAACGAACATAAAAACAAAGTAACCTGCGGGGAACCCTACACAACTGATTGAGACATTTTTAATGGTGTTTGTACACGGATCAACACTTTCATGGATTAATAATTAACTCATCACAAGCCGTAAAAACTTACCTTTGTTTGTTAATCAAGACTTCTGATTGGTATGAGATGTATATTTAAATTAATTTAATTACTCTTTTTTTAAAGCTTAACTATAATTGATTAATTTACAATTTAGAGATATGCGAAAGTATAAGAGCAACATTCAACCACAAAAGTTGAAAATAAACTAACAACGTCATGGCTAAAGAAAAAAAAAGAAAATCAGACAAACGATAGTGCAAAAAAAACACAGAAAAGGTAATACTGAGCAACACGAAAAAGCACAAGTAATTTGAAGTCCAATATCATAATTGTTGTTGACAAATTTTAAATAGACAAGTCGTGTTATAAAAAATACCAACTCCTCAGGAACAGATGCTAAATATATTGTCTACTTTGTCGGACTTAAAATGCAAATATTTTTGATTTTTGCTTATAAAATATTTTGATTTTATTGAAATTTGGTTCATAAACACGTAAACAAACAATAATTGCTATTATGATAGGTTATTTGTAAAAACGGCAGTCTTCATTGACACAAAAAACAGAGGAGCAAGCTATGTTTGTAGTACGTTTGTATTTCGTCAATGTGTTTATGAAAGGTAATAACAAAAGCACTGCATCCCACCTAAAATCTAACTTAAACTTTTCAATAGACGTTTAAGATTCATTCGAGTACTTGCGAGTACTCGAGTATTATGACCGAGTATCCGAGTATTAAATTTCAGATCTTTTGACATCCCTATTATTTATATAATAATAATGAGGAGATGAGGTGTGATTGCCAATGAGACAACTATTGCCCAAAGTTAAATTAGTGGATGTAAGTAATTATTGGCAACTGCATGGCCTTCAACAATAAACAAAACACATACTGTATAGTTGGCTATAAAAGACCCTAACATGGAAAATATAAATCAATACATGTGACAACTAACAGCATTATAAACAAGAGTGCACACGCTGAAATGTATCGCCTTCTATTAAAACTCATCATTGATATCATGTTGATAGTTCTAAATATAAAACTTTATTACACCTGTCCCATAAACTTAACATTAACCAAGAAAACTAAACATTAACTAATGAACCATGAAAATGAGGTCAAGGTCAGATGAACCATGCCAAGCAGACATGTACAGCTAGCAATTCTTCCATACAACAAATATAGTTGACCTATTGCTTATATATTAAGAAAAAAACAGACCAAAACTCAAAAACTTAACACTGAGCAATGAACTGTGAAAATGAGGTCGAGGTCGCTCCCACAGGATCACTATCCTTATGTTGAGCTTTCTGCAACGACAAAAAAATTATAAATGAAAAACTAATATGACAAACATGAACAAAAGAAAACTACTGAACTACAGGCTCATGACTTGGGACAGACACATAAAGACTGTGGCTGAGTTAAACATGTTTGAGAGTACTCAACCCTTCCCTATCCAGGGACAGTGGTGTATAAACAGCACAACATAAGAACAAACTAAATAAATCAATTGAAAAAGGCTCATCTCATCAGATCCATAAAGATGTTCTTTTTCTGTCGTATTATTCTAATGATATCATTTTTGAGACTGTCCCAATTCACTAAACTCTAGCTTTTTTCAGTCAAGATTGTGTCTTGTAATTTTTATGTATTGGTCAGTGTTTGGTGTGGAATCAATTTCGCTGAACTAGTATTAGTTATTGCTAAGAAGAAATCTGAAGCCAACCTACGGGTCCTGGCTTTTCTCCCTGTGTTGAAGACCCATTGGTGGCCTTGGGCTGCTTTCTTCTATTTGGTCAAGTTGTTGTCCTATTAGCGCATACATTCTTTATTATACAATAAGTTATAGTCCTAGTTCAATTGATAAAAGACAATGGCATTAAAATCAAAACAGTTGAAAGGTCAAATCCAATACAAAGTTCAAGAGCATTGAAAACTTAAGTAAAAGGTTAAAAAAAGGTTTTGCCAAATACAACTAAGGTAGGCCATCTTACTTGGTCTAGGAGATATTGTACGACTAGGTGATGGTCCATACATGATGCTAGGTGTAATGGTGTGTATCCATCGCTCTTCTCCTTGTTGAGTAACTTTCTGTCCTTCTTTAAGAGATTTTTAACTGCTCTGTTGATAAAGTCAAATATAATCAGTCAACATGATGAAAACGATTTTCAACAAAACAGGAAATGCTTTTTTAAATGTTTTCATATTAACCGATTGTACCAGACCCCTGTCGTTAAACACCCCCTAGAAAACAAACAGAACTAAGCAGGAGAAGGTATAATACACCATTTTTTGAACCCTTGAATTGGAAAATCAAAAGGTATTATAAATCGACTAAATAATATCCTTCAAATGACCATATGACAAAGTGTGTTGAGTTTTTTTTTATCTACCAAACATAATAGCATTGGGTTTCAAACTTCTTTTTGTTCCTAAGAAACATGTGATAAACACTTCTTACCTGGTCATTGTGTGTGAGATTTGGTTAATCGTTATTGGATTCTTGTTGCCCAGTTTTAAGTTTTCTATGTTGTGTTTTCTGATATTTTTTGCCCATCTTTTATTGATCAATAAATTTATATAAGTATTTGGTTAACTAAAAGTTATTGATCAATAAATTGTAAAACAAATCACACAGTAGATTATGCTAACATGAAGCTGGACATCAAATTTGTAGATGAAAGGAAAAGTATGACAAATATAAAACAGCACAGACATACAGAAGGACAGACAGACAGACAAAAAAAATCCCCCAGCTCTTTAAGAGCTGGTATTTAATTATTGCTCACCCCAAATCTCCCTTCCTGGCAGCAATATGAATTGGTGAAAATCCATTTTTATTTTCAAAGTTCAGGTCAATACCAGGCCAATCTAGTATGACATCCAACATCTCCGTACTGTCTCCTTGTTGTCTAACTATAGCATCTACTACAGGGCTATCTCCTAGGGCATCCTATAATAGCAAAAATATGACATCAAATATCTTAGTTTTGATTCCTCTTGTTCTCAAAATACATCTTTGAAAAAAAAATCGAAAAAAAAGCTATGAAATATTTAATGAATTACTTCTATCTATTACTACTGATTAAAGATATTTCTAATTGAAGCATTCGTGTAATATATACTTTGTTTTCAAAATCAAATCTATCGTAATTTTCCAGTATCAAAAATAAAACAATTAAGAGTACTTAAAAAACTACATGGTAAAAAGTACTAAATGTTAAAATATAAGGGCAAAATATAACAAATTCCTGATTATTTGCATGCTTTACCTTTTTATTGATGTCACATTTATGTTTCCTCAGCACACGTAGCGTGGCTACATCTCGGTTTTGTACGGCCAGATGAACAGCTGACTGTCTGTGGTCATTTACAGCATCCTTATTCACATTGTAACTCAGCAGTAACTCTACACAATTAGAATGTTTTCTGAAAAAAAAGAGAAATGTTTTTAATAAATACCTAAAGTTTTTTTTAAGGTCAAACACTTTGATATTCATAATTTTACAAGCAATGTTAAAATATCACAATTTATCTGCAACATGTAATAAATTAAAAAAAATGATATTTGGTATCTATCCATGACACAAAATCAGCACATGAACAGCAAAAACACACAAAAAGTAAAGGGACAGATCTTTTATTGCTGTTCTTCATCTCAAAGTCACAGTGTTGCCTTCAACACAGAGCAAAAAAAATATCCCACCTCACTGCAAGTTTAAGCACCTGCTGAGTGGATTTTTTAAAAAAAATAATTTGGAGAGACTTTGTAAGATGTGACACAACCTAATCAGGCCCCTGTTGGAAGTATGAATAATTAAATTTTACCAAAGCTGTAATCTATAATTAATCATCAAACAAGTGGAAGGTTTAGCTAGAAAATAAGACCAGTTTTAACCAACCATTTTTCTTGAAAAACAACTGTACCAAGTCAAGAGTATGGCAGCAGTTTTTCACTTGTTCCATTGATAGCATTTGATTTTGTCAGTTTCCAGGTCAACTTTGCCTGAGGGAGTTGGAACATTAGTGTCTTAATTATTTCTAAATATCTAGGCATACAATATAAGAAAGGTTTGTTATAAATCATGTAAGTACCTATGTATTGACTACTGAGCATATGTTTTGATACTAACTTTTTGACAGCAATTTGTAGTGGTGTACTTTTCGTCCCATCATCTCCTTCCTCTAGAGCCTGTGGTCCAGCATACTTCAGCAAGGCTTTCAGGACTCCTGCAGACCCATTCTTACAGGCTGTATAGATTGGATGGAAATTAGCTTGACCACTCACCTAAAACAAATATAAACATTTGTACTATATTTTGTTTATCCTCAGTTCCAAAACAATTTCTGAAATCAGATTCAAAATGTCTTACTTTTGTTCTATAGCAGGACAGGAAAATGATCTGACCAGACAGACTTTCACTCAAAGGACCATCATAGCAGGTTGGCCCCTTTAGAGAGGATCCTTGACTTCAAGGACCATATTTTTGGTAAGATGACAGTCTTCTCACTTCATATCAAATAAACTTCTACTTCTTATTTATATGTCTGTTGGTCTCTGGTTGAGAGTTGTCTGAGACGTTGGTATTTATACCACATTTTCTTATCTTTATATGAGTCAGAAAGATAATCTGTTTAAATCTTCGCCGTGTTTTAATACCAAACTTAATGTCTAATAAAATTGAGAATGAAAATGGGGAATGTGTCATAGAGACAACAACCCAACCATAGAACAGACAACAGCAGAAGGTCACCCATAGGTCTTCAATGCAGCAAGAAACTCTGGCTCAGAGGTGTCCTACAGTAGGCCCCTAAGCAAATATCTATACTAATTCAGTGATAATGGATGTCATTCTAAACTCCGAATTATACAGGAGAAACTAAAATTAGAAATCATACATGCATGCAATAAATGAAGGAACCAAGATGCAGATAAGTCTGGTATGAAGAAAGCAAGAGTTTTTTTTTATTAAACTAAATTATACTGGATCTTCCTGGTTTGATAGCTGATTGTTGCTTGCTTAAAGTCCAGTGTGGGGCGTTCTTGATAAAAAAAAAAAAAAAGCCCTATGATATGCTTTTTACTGTGAATTGTTACCTACCAGTTCTCGTTTCTTTTCCATCGTTGGTTCTTGGTTTAAATGTATTAAAACGTCATCCTCCATGTCTTGTTCTACAGCAGTCTTGAAATCTGTACCTGTCGTAGATCAACAAATATTTACTATTTATTTAAGAACGACATTTTACTGATATTTCATATATCATTAATTCCGCAGTATAAGACAATATAAGACGATATGTTTTTAAACAGATATATCATGTTAAGGAGGGGTATTTGCGAAAAAATGCCAGTCAAGAGAATGTTAAATTTCGCGAGCCGTAAGGCGACGAAAATTCATTCTCAAGACTGGTATTTTTTCACAAATACCACTCAAGAACATGCTATATCTGTTTAATTACACCGAATGTTTATATTCAAAAATGCATTGATGATCGTGACGTTACAAGCGTCCAGTCGGATAGAGTATTTTTTGGCAAATACCACGGTAGAGAGGGTAAAAAAGGCATATCCTTTTTGCAAATACCCTAGCGGCTTTAAAAAATGAATGATATTCATTTGATAACAGTAAATTGGTGAAAAATACACTGGCTACCAACCAATCAAAACCCAGGATTCTTACATAAGGAGTAATTATTTTTTAAACAGTTGACAGACTCTTTTAATACTCATATTAGACTTGTGCAAGATTTTTTTCTGAAATACAGTTCAAATTATACCAAATTTTAGAAATGTTTGCATGCCTTCAATTTTATGACTGTTAAACAATAAACTCATCATAGATATCAGGATTAAAGTTTTATATTTACGCCAGACCAGGTTTTGTCTACTAAAGACTCATCAGTGACGCTCGAATCAAGTCCAAATTGAAGAGCATTGAGGACCAATAAACAATGGACACAAATTAAGGTTAAATATTGTGATTTCACGAAGTATTGCTGCTACAAAATAACATAATCAAAATTTAAAATCAAAGTTTTTATTTTTGCAATACCTATGCTGTTGCCATTTTTTCCAAAATAATAATTATTAACATCATAAAAATTCTGAATTAACAGTAATATATTAGCACATGACTTGCAAATTTTTGTTCTGCATGGAATGAGTCTTCTACATACTTTCAATATCTAAATGGTGGAGAAATTCCCTTTAAGATCCCTGTTTTTACATACTTGGATTCCTGTTGTCAAGAGGGGTCTCCGGTTTCGGTTCTTGTCTGGGTTCAGGTCTTGGTTCTGGTCTGGGTTCCTGTCTTGGTTCAGGTCTCGGTTCGGACCTTTGTCCAGGTCTACTGCTAGACATAAAGTCTGCTGGCCCCTCTGTTTTACTCAAGCATTCAGGGTTAAAGGTCAAGGATACTTCACCAAACTTGACCTTGACATCACCATCAACATTGACACTTTTAACTTCCCCTTTCTTTCCTAAAGACTGAAAACAACAATTTTACATAATTCAAGAATATTTATCTTTTTGAACCTGCAGCATTATGTAAAAAGAAAACTTCACTTACCTTCTGATCCAATTTTCTATACTGGTATTAAACGTTGACAACCAACTTATTTCGTCCTTTCTATCAAACTTTGTGGCGATTTTAATTTGCTATTTTCAAAATTTACTTGAAGTAGTTAAATAAGAATCGATCGAAGTTTAACATATAAGAAACGATATATATTCACGTTATTTTTCAACTTGATAAAGTCACAAAACTTGCGGAAAAATTAGTTGGTTTATAGTAAAAATGAGCAATTGAAAAGTTGGAGTTACCCCGTCCATTTCATATATTGTATTGTGAACAAGAGTACACCTAAAGCTGTCATGATAAAACTATTTCAAAGAGTTAAGTAGATTTGACAAATATCTAATGTGATTATGACTGTAATTTTATTGCTGCATCTTTGAATATTGAATTCTGATTAGTTTCAGATTCTTATGATATGATCAAAAACCTAATCTTTTATTTCTTATGCTTAGAATAGATACCTTATGATATAAAACCTTATCATTTATTTCTTATGCTTAGAATAGATATCTTAATGTTTTTGTTGCAGGGGCTGATCCCAACCACTCATTTGACATACAATTATTTTTTCAAGTCCATCTAAGTGCTCAATAATGTCTGCAACTTTTGATGTTTGTGCTAAAAAAGGCTATTCTTTAATTCTTTTCAAAAATTATTTTTATCAAGCATGCATATAGCGTTACATACTAAAATGGATTATTCTTTTCATCTTTTAATCAATTCAATAAAGAATGAAATAAATTCATTTTCTCATGAACTGTAGTGTAGTTTGTACACACATGAACTGTAGTGTAGTTTGTACACACATGAACTGTAGTGTAGTTTGTACAAACCTTTCTGGTTAAATCATTCCAGTCACCATGTCCATTTTGTAATTTTTGAACCTTGTCATACTCTTCCATTATCTTTACAAATTCACCCGATGAAAATACTTCTACCTACAAAGTATTGATGTAAAAATACAAAAATGGGTTTAAATTATTTATATAAATGGAGAATGTGTCCAAGGGATAAAGACGATACCCCAAATTGCATATAACATTAGAACCTAAAGGGACATAACTCAAGAATGTTAACACAATGTCACACCAACGATTCAAACTTGATCTGTGTTTTGTGATTATAACATTGTGTAGACGTTTCATAAAATTTGGATGAGGAAAACTGAAGTTAGAGAATGGAAATGAAAAAATCTGTAAAGGGCATAACAATATTCAATGGGTTTTTTTTTTTTTTTAAGTTAATCATACATGTATAATAAATTCACTGCCTTTAATGAAAATGATGACTGCAAGGAAAACTAAAGCTGCACTTCTTTTCATTTTCCTATTTTCTTCTTTTCTTAAAAGAAAGAAGTGGATAAGGTTGTTTATATGACAAAAGTTATCTCAGAGGTTCTTTTTTTTCTTCCCCTGCTAATATACCTACCTTATTGAGAGCCATTTCATGTAATTTGTATCTCTCCCCGTCAAAGTTGACTGCCACAAGCACGCCCTCAACTCCCTCTACCCTCCCAGTCATTCCTATCATCTGAAAAAGAAAAAGCAATATGCTTAAGATGGAGTGCAATGGTTAATACCTACCTATGGGGTAGAAGGTGTCTCTTCTTATCCCTATCATCTGAAATTACCTCTTTGTTAAGTTAATCCTCGTCTAATAATTTATCCCCATCACCTAAACTAACCAAATAAATTAATAAAGGAATATAAAAATGGTCACCTAGACTTCAACTGTCTGACATTGAGATTAATACTAAAGAGTGTTTGTTTCACTATGTGTTATGTATACATAGACTTTGAAGGAAATTCCATTTGAAATTTGAATATCAAATCTGATGGTTCATGTTAAAAAATTTGAAATTGCACAGAAAGAGACAAAATAACACAAACATAACGAAAATAAAGAGATGAACCAGGTGCTATGGAAGGGTCAATCATTCTTTACTATATATACCTCCATCATTTTGTCTTTCCATAGCTTCATTTCTTTATGGATAGACTGAAAGACATCCGGGTCCACACCAATCATGACTTTATCTCCCTGCCTCAATCTACCATCAGCCTCTGGTACTTCCTCCTCCTCTGTCTCAGGAATGTGGAATGGCTCTTCTGGCATCTCTATAAGGACATTAAAAAGGTTACGTATATGATACTGGTAAATAGAAATCATCAAATTTTTCTAAATAATTTGTTCCTTGGATATAAACAAAATGAAGCATTTTTGGCTTGTAATTGAATTGTATGCTTTAATTTGATAATGTGTTAAAATCTAAAATTGAAGTCTTATTTTTGAACCCTTTTGATAATTTTTCGATAGTTTCGTAAGTAATAAATTGGTGTACTAGCTATCATGGCTTACTAAATCTGGTAAAGGTAATAATTTTTAGTATTCTGTTTGGGTAAAAGACTCTAAGTTTTATAAATATAGGTAATAAATTGGTAGTGCTGGCTTGATAAAGATTTACTAAGTTTAATAATGATAGGTAATAATATTTGGTAGTGCCTGGTTGTAAAAGACTACTAATTCGGTATATAGGGAATAATATTGGTATGCCTGGCTTGTTAAGACTTCTAAGTTCTGGTTTAAATGAAGGGGTAATAATATTTGGTAGTGCCTGGCTTGGTAAAAGACTTACTAAGTTCTGGTAAATGATAGGGTATAATATTTAGTAGTACTGGCTTGGTAAAAGACTAATCTGGTAAATGAAGGTAATAATATTGGATGCTGGCCTGATAACACTTACTAAGTTCTGGTAAATGATAGGGTAATAATATTTGTATGCCTGGCTTGGTAAAAGACTTACTAAGTTCTAGTAAATGATAGGGGTAATAATATTTGGTAGTGCCTGGCTTGTAAAAGACTTACTAAGTTCTAGTAAATGATAGGTAATAATATTGTATGCCTGATTGGTAAAGACTATTAAGTCTATAAATGATAGTGAATAATATTTGGTAGTGCCTGGCTTGGTAAAAGACTTACTAAGTTCTAGTAAATGATAGGGATATAATATTTGGTAGTTCCTGGCTTGGTAAAAGACTTACTAAGTTCTGTAAATGATAGGGTAATAATATTTGGTAGTGCCTGGCTTGGTAAAAGACTTACTAAGTTCTAGTAAATGATAGGGGTAATAATATTTGGTAGTGCCTGGCTTGGTTAAAGACTTACTAAGTTTTAGAAATGATAAGGTAATAATATTTGGTAGTGCCTGGCTTGGTAAAAGACTTATAAGTTCTAGTAAATGATAGGGGTAAATAATATTTGGTAGTGCCTGGCTTGGTAAAAGACTTACTAAGTTCTAGTAAATGATAGGGGTAATAATATTTGGTAGTGCCCTGGCTTGGTAAAATACTTACTAAGTTCTGGTAACTGATAGGGGTAATAATATTTGGTAGTGCCTGGCTTGGTAAAACACTTACTAAGTTCTGGTAAATGATAGAGGTAATAATATTTGGTAGTGCCTGGCTTGGTAAAAGACTTACTAAGTTCTGGTAAATGATAGGGGTAATAATATTATGGTATTGCCTGCCTGATAACACTTACTAAGTTTGGTAAATGATAGGGTAATAATATTTGGTAGTGCCTGGCTTGGTAAAAGACTTACTAAGTTCTAGTAAATGATAGGGGTAATAATATTTGGTAGTGCCTGGCTTGTAAAAGACTTCTAAGTTCTAGTAAATGAATAGGGGCAATATATTTGGTAGTGCCTGGCTTGGTAAAAGACTTACTAAGTTCTGAGTAAATATAGGGGTAATAATATTTGGTAGTGCCTGGCTTGGTAAAAGACTTACTAAGTTCTAGTAAATGATAGGGGTAATAATATTTGGTAGTGCCTGGCTTGGTAAAAGACTTACTAAGTTCTGGTAAATGATAGGGGTAATAATATTTGGTAGTGCCTGGCTTGGAAAGACTTACTAAGTTTAGTAAATGATAGGGGTAATAATATTTGGTAGTGCCTGGCTTGGTAAAAGACTTAATAAGTTCTAGTAAATGATAGGGGTAATAATATTTGGTAGTGCCTGGCTTGTAAAAGACTTGACTAAGTTCTAGTAAATGACAGGGGTAATAATATTTGGTATCCTTGGCTTTATAAAGACTTACTAATTTCTGTAAATGATAGGTAATAATATTTGGTTAGAGAGTGTCTTGATAAAAGACTTACTAAGTTTGTAAATGATAGGGTAATAATATTTGGTAGTGCCTGGCTTGATAAAAGACTTACAAAGTTCTGTAAATGATAGGGGTATATTTTGGTATTGCTCTGATAATAGACTTACTAAGTTCTTAGTAAATGATAGGGGTAATAATATTTGGTAGTGCCTGGCTTGGTAAAAGACTTACTAAGTTCTAGTAAATGATAGGGGTAATAATATTTGGTTAGTGCCTGGCTTGATAAAAGACTTACTAAGTTTTAGTAAATGATAGGTAATATATTTGGTATTCCTTTGTAATTTAACATACTAATTTCTGAAATGATAGGTAATAATATTTGGTAATTGCCGAGAGCTGATAAAAGACTTACTAAGTCTAGTAAATGATAGGGTAATAATATTTGGTAGTGCCTGGCTTGTAAAAGACTTACTAAGTTCTGTAAATGATAGGGTATAATTTTGGTTATGCATGATGGAAAGACATCTACTAAGTTCTGGTAAATATTGGGATAATAATATTTAGGTAGTGCCTGGCTTGGTAAAAGACTTACTAAGTTCTGTAAATGATAGGGTAATAATTAGGTAGTTGCCTGGCTGAAAAACTTACTAAGTTTTTGTAAAAATAGTGGGTAAAATATTTGAGATTGCCTGGCTTGGTAATAGAACTTACTAAGTTTAGAAAATGATAGGGGTAATAATATTTGGTAGTGCCTGGCTTGGTAAAAGACTTACTAAGTTCTAGTAAATGATAGGGGTAATAATATTTGGTAGTGCCTGGCTTGGTAAAAGACTTACTAAGTTCTGGTAATGATAGGGGTAATAATATTAGGTAGTTGCCTGGCTGTAAAACACTTACTAAGTTCTAGTAAATGATAGGGGTAATAATATTTGGTAGTGCCTGGCTTGGTAAAAGACTTACTAAGTTTTAGTAAATGATAGGGTAATAATATTTGGTAGTGCCTGGCTTGATAAAAGACTTACTAAGTTCTGGTAAATGATAGGGGTAATAATATTTGGTAGTGCCTGGCTTGGTAAAAGACTTACTAAGTTCTAGTAAATGATAGGGGTAATAATATTTGGTAGTGCCTGGCTTGGTAAAAGACTTACTAAGTTCTAGTAAATGATAGGGGTAATAATATTAGGTAGTGCCTGGCTTGGTAAAAGACTTACTAAGTTCTGGTAAATGATAGGGGTAATAATATTAGGTATTGCCTGGCCTGATAACACTTACCAAGTTCTAGTAAATGATAGGGGTAATAATATTTGGTAGTGCCTGGCTTGGTAAAAGACTTACTAAGTTTTAGTAAATGATAGGGTAATAATATTTGGTAGTGCCTGGCTTGATAAAAGACTTACAAAGTTCTGGTAAATGATAGGGGTAATAATATTTGGTAGTGCCTGGCTTGGTAAAAGACTTACTAAATTCTAGTAAATGATAGGGGTAATAATATTTGGTAGTGCCTGGCTTGGTAAAAGACTTCTTAAGTTCTAGTAAATGATAGGGGTAATAATATTTGGTAGTGCCCGGCTTGGTAAAAGACTTACTAAGTTCTGGTAAATGATAGGGGTAATAATATTTGGTAGTGCCTGGCTTGGTAAAAGACTTACTAAGTTCTGGTAAATGATAGGGGTAATAATATTTAGCAGTTCCTGGCTTGATACATTTGAGGTCCACCATTCCTTCATAGCCAAGTCTGTACACATTGGAGTGCTCGTTACCCCATGTAATCTCTGCTGCGTCACGATCAGTGTCCAAGCTGAAGTTTACAAGGGCAATAACCTCTCCCTGCTGACCAGGTCCACCTATTCAATTTAAAAAAAAACCTTTTCTAAGTCAACTCAATCTATTGACTACCTGTTGACATGGTTGACCACAGATGATGCAGAAATAAGCAAAATAGATTTCACCCCCAGAACTGCATGTTTTGTGTATTTTGGATGGATGTCTAATTAATGTATAGAAATATAATTAATATTTTCTTATTCTTCAGTATTTTATTAGGTTGGATATCTATATTCTCTATAAGTTTTCTCTTAATTCTAAATTTTAAAATGCTAAAACAAAAAATAACCAATATCATTTTACTTAAATAAACAAGAATTTGTCCTCAGTACATGGATGCCCCACTCGCACTATCGTTTTCTATGTTTTTTCAGTGGACTGTGAAATTGGGGTTAAAACTCTTATTTGGCATTAAAGTTAGAAAGATCATATCATACGGAACATGTGTACTAAGTTTTAAGTTGTTTGGACTTCAAATTCATCAAAAACTACTGTGACAAAAAATTTTAACCTGAAACAAGACAGAAGAACGAACAGCAGAGGAACGGACGCACAGACCAGAAAACATAATGCCCCTCTACTATCATAGGTGGGGCATTAAAATATAAAAACATCTGCCAACATCTAATATTAAATCACCATCTTGGTTAGCCCATCTCCAGTTAGCTCCCCTTGTAACTCTGGCTCCAACATCAATCCCCAACAGTTTCTGTCTTTGAGTCATCTGACGTTTTGGTACTTTAACCCTGTTCAAATTAATGAAAGGTTAATGTTAGAACTAATTAAGATGTCACAATAATAGCAATTTTAGAGTTCAATAATGATCATTTAAGAATGCAGCTAATATTACAAGGAAAACAATTTGTTGCTCCTCCTGAAGCAACACTTTTTTTAAGTCTTCTCAATCTGAAGTAATGGTGGATCTAAAGATCGTCAGATCATATGTTTCCGTACATCATATGAATTCGTACTATGCATGCTTTTTCGATAAAAATCATGACGTCACAATGCAATCTTGATAGTATGAAAACCATGAGATGGGGATAGGTGTGCTGTTTCCAACTATATGTCTAGCTGTCAGTGGTCTCAAACCTTTGTGTTTAGGTCATTTTAATTAAGGAAAATCACCAGTGGTAGGTTAATAATACTTGGTATGTAGTTTGGTATAAGATTTTTATCATCTCCTGTCCATAGGGTTTATTAGGCGCTGTCCCCTTAAATATGCTCAATGTACTTTGAAACCTGATTACATGCATCAGTTTGAGGGAAGCACTAGTGGTAGCTAGGTCAGTGATATTTTGTATGCAATGGCATACTACAAATTCAGATATTATTGCGAAAATTATTGCGAAAAATGCAACAGAGTTGTAAACGCAATAACTTAAACTTGAAATTTGAGACATTTCGTATGAATCAAACAGGATTTTTTTCAAAATCTTAAAAATTAAAATTGCATTCAAGTCTCAAATGACAAAATCGCAATAATAAATGCACACAATAATTTCTGAATTTACAGCAGTATATTTTCACATCTCATTTCATTGGTGATTATTAGGTCCTGCCCCCTGAACAAAGATTGAGTTACTAACCCTTTATGACCTTGGTATTCAATTCTACGAAATGCTTCAGTAACATCCCCTTTATCTCCATGGTAACAGTTATTACATAACGTGACCTCTGGATTAGATATACACTGCCATACATATCCCATAATATCATCCTCTTCGTCCTCACACGTTACCTCGGTACATTTCATTCCCTGGTGTCTGTTACCAGCTATAAATAGATCACAAGTTATATACAATGAACAGTTCATAACAGTTCCATACATGACATACCCAAATGTCTTTTCCAAGCTATTAACAGATAATTAAGTTTATCATGTACTAAGAGTAAATATCTTATAGTTTTTTGCAATAATATAAAAGCATAAAATTTACATTAAATCCATATGTTAAGTGGTGTTAACCCTCTTGCTGTCAATCGTTTTTCAGGGTTGCATTTCATACGCCAGAAAATACAACTGCTCAACGTTTGTCATGTGACATGCAAAACAGTGACATCATTCAATATATGACGTCATGATGTCATGCCGTAATGACCGTTACATTGAATGCCATTGCAAAAACATAATACACTTTTTAATTTTATTTTTTTTTATTTTGAAAGAGGTACAGCAATGATGAGAAGTTTGCATAAATTAAAACATGGACATATGTGTCCCTCCAGCATTTGTTATAGACACATGTGTCCCTCCAGTAGTAAAAGGATTAAGCTGGCTGATATGAAAAGTTCATCACATGTCTTCATCAATTATCACATGCCTTTCTGTAATGTTATGGCATTCAAGTTATTCTACAAATTCAGGAAAATATACCTCAACGGTAAAACCAGTAAAAACATAACAAAGTAGGGTACAAAACAATTATTAGGAAACAAGAAAATATATTATGTAAAATGTAAAAAAACAAATGTATTTCCAATCAGTTCAACTCACCCACTCCAGCGTTATCGTAGATTCTCAGGTCGTAAGAGTTTTCGAATCCTATCCTGTAAGTATTCCGGTACCCATTATCCCACAGTACTGCCGCACACTTGTCTGGACATGACGTCTTTCTCATACCACTGATTTCCTGTATAGTTCCTAAATGACCTTCACCTCCATCCTGATCTGTCCATTTCCAGTCACGACCTCTGACCACTCGTAAACCAGGGGCAATAACCATGGATGCTGTAAAAAATCAATTCAAAATACATTAGATTTTTGGGGGATTTATTTTTCTGAAATTAGAAAGGTAATGTAATCTGCCTTAAATTTGCTATTGCTTTGGTATTAGCCTAATTTTAATTGGCGAAGAATAAAAATTGGTCTCAATTGCTCTTCCATTTATGTTTGTATTTATCATGTTTATGGAGCTTCTGAAATATTTCAGAAGATCCTTATAATGATTTATTGATATCTCTAAATTGAACTATGGAGGTCCTATAATTAATCAGGATATCATGAAATCAAAATTAAGGACGTAATAAAATATTTCAGGAGATCCTTAACAGTTTTTTTTTAAAATACAGACATGATATTTTCTGATCTTGTTACTTGATCAATACACCAAAAAAAAAGTTCACAGTACATGTTTAAATGTCTAAACCTTGAGACTGAGTACACTTCATTAACAAGTTTATATAATTTTTCAAATCTTCATAATGATACATTAAATAAAAAGAATAAATTTCAATTATTTCGTATTGCTTGTTGGTGTTGATACTTTATATCCACATTCAGTGACTTTGCCTGAAGAATGCATGACAGTCAGTTTGTATTGGTAGAGGTAGCTGGAATGCCTGAAGAGGGAATCTCAAACCTTCAACAGGAAAACTGGTAATATACTTAGCAATGAAGATACAACAAGTCAAACATAATTTGCCATAAGCCAGGTTTAATCACATTCTTAGAGTTGACGGCTAGTGATCACTGTAGATGGACTAAAGTGACCATTGGATCATTCACAGAGGCCCATAATGTCAATTAATATCGACAATGCTAACAACAACACAATAATCAAAACTATGATTGTAGAAAATATAACTTGCAGAAACAGTACTTACATTTATGTGTTTAATTTGTTTTTAATTTATCTGGCTAAATGTTTTTACATTTCCACATAGAATCATTTAATTATCCTTGATGTGGATGTCCGATATTTAAATGCAGTTTTTATTTTTATTAATTGATTGCAAGTTTCCAAAAAAGGCTAGAGAAAATTTCTCAACATTTGATTTCAAGGATTAAAATCAAGTATTATGTTACAACTAAAACAAGGAAACAGCAGATATTTTAAAACTGGGCATCTGTTCCTAAAACATGATTCATTATCCAAAGTCTATTTAAAAGTGAAAGTTGGGAATTCATTTTCCATATAAATACTAAATCATGTTCCAATTCTCTACAAGAAGTAAAATTCTAGTTTAATTCTACAAACTTACTAGCTGTCTCCATTGATTATCCAAAATACCAGGACCAGAAAACTTTTCAGTTTCTAAAAACCTGGACAAACCAACAAGGAAGTTTGTTCTATAAATAGAACATAATCAATGGAATTTTTAGTGTCTATTTATAATCTTAGATGAATGTTATGTATATGAAAAGTTTATATGGCTTCTTTTGATTTATTTGCACTAATTTAGCATTTATTTTGCACTTTTACTTGGAAACATTCAAAAAGTAATTTAATTTTCTGACCAGACATAAGGAAATAGAAATGCACTTAAACTAAAGTTTTTGCACACAGGGAAACAGAAAGTAGAAAATCTCAACATATATATTGTCATCTATTTTCATATGTACTTTTCAGTACAAAAAGTTGAAAATTATTGTTTCCTTAAATTAAAAATTAAGAGATATGCATAGTGCATTGAACTAAATGTACTGAACATTCATGAAGTATTTGCCACTGGACCTTAAGCAACCAACAACAAAACAACCTAAGGAAAGAACTTTATTGAATTATGAAAATTAAATTGTGAACAAGTGATAAATTTAATTCAAAGGATTGTAATCTAATATGGACAAATATTTTAACATTTAACAAAACAAAATTTATGTTATTGTTTCAATTCAATCCAATCCAATATATATAGGAACAATTAAAGACAAAAATTTAGTTAAGTTATCAGATAAAAACTAAAAATTTCTGCATTTTATACAAGAAACGAGAATACATGGCCTTTTACCGGGGGTTCTCAAGCCTAGTAGTATTAATGGTATAATTTATAATAGAGAATTTAATTCACTGTAAACAAACCATCATAAAAATGTTAATTTTGTTAACTCATATAAAAACGCAGTAGATCTGGGATGTTGGCGTCTTTATAATTCTCTGTTTGAATACTTAAATTTAAATTGTGAATGATACAAAGAAGGTACATGAAGAAGTAAATTTCGTAATTGAACAATTTATTAAATACCTGCCTCATACTATTTAATAAATAATGATATGCCGCTTACGCCTAATATTAACAATGACTATTATTTGAACTTGGAATTATTTTTAATTATGGAATTTGCTTGATTTCTTGTTATTGAATTTTTTTAATAAATTCCATGTTTATTCTGTACTGAAATGTTCTGTGCTGCGCACAACACTTTCTATTACAAAGAAAATAGTATATTTTCAATAGAATGTACTGTGCCGCGCACAACACTATCTTACCAAAATACATTTATGGAAAGTGTTATTAACCGCTCAAAAGATTATAATACCAAATAAACATGGAATTTATTAAAAATTTTAAACACAAGAAATTATGCAAATTCCATAATTAAAAATAATTCCAAGTTCAAATAATAGCCTGTTATTATGATACAACTTTAATAAAAGAACAAAGTTCCTATTTCCTCCACATTATCTAACAAAAATCAATAGCAAACGAATACTTTTATACGTTCGTAAAAATTTTGATGGGACGTATTATGGTTTACAAATGTACTGTGTCCATCGTAAGCATGGTACAGCATATTATCCAAAGTTTATCAAACTTAACATGGTTATTTTTCATGATGGTCCAACGATCTGTATACTTTTTAGTTAAAAAATAGTTGAAATGCACTGATTTTCCAAGATGTCCATACCATATTGGTTTTATAGAAATTTGGCAAGAATTGCACACATGAAAAATTTAATAAAATTAGAAGGACATCTATAAAGAAGAATGAACGTGCGATATTTAATGTACCCCAAATGCGTCGTGCAGAGTGGTGAAAAAAAATGTATATAGTAATTTACCAATACAATTGTGCTATGAGAGAAGTATTTGGATTTGAATCGCAACTTGCCAACCTGCTCCAACCCCCCCCCCCCAACCCCCCCCCCCCCCCCCCCAAAAGAAAACAGCATTAAAAACTGAGGAGAAAGTAAATTATGAATTTTATTCAATTGTAATCATTGACTCGAATAAAAGTTTGATTTTATGAATTAATGCAAAATTCTAAAACGTGAATAAAAGGATTTTAAGGACTATTGTAATGAAACAGCACCCCACCAAACAAAACAAAATTAAAGAACCTTAGTGAGCACGCTCACATACCCCACGTCCCCACATTGTCATTGGAGAAATTAAATAAATATAAGAAAAAAAAATTGTATAAGAAAAAATATTGAATAATAATTTCCTGTAAATATACACATCTACATAGTATTGTCCTTATTATCTACAAAATTTCATGAAATTCTGTTGTGTAGTTTCAGAGGAGTTGCGATGACAAACTGTTGCAGAAGTACATTGAAGCAAATAAGTTCAAAGGGGCATAACTCCCAGAAAAAATATTGAATCGTAATTTCCTGTTGATATGCACATCTACGTAGTATGTCCTTATTATCTACAAAGTTTCATGAAATTCTGTTGTGTGGTTTGAGAGGAGTTGAGATGACAAACTGTTGAAGTAGTACCTTAGAGCAAATAAGTTCAAAGAGGTGTAACTCCTAGAAAAAAAATTTAATCATAATTTCCTGTCGATATGCACATCTACATAGTATGTCTTTATTATCTGAAAAGGTTTCATGAAATTCTGTTGTGTAGTTTCAGAGAGTTGCGACGACAAACTGTTGCAGTAGTACATTGAAGCAAATAAGTTCAAAGGGGCGTAACTCCTAGAAAAAATATTGAATCGTAATTTCCTGTCGATATGCACATTTACATAGTATGTCCTTATTATCTGAAAAGGTTTCATGAAATTCTGTTGTGTGGTTTGAGAGGAGTTGCTATGACAAACTGTTGCAATAGTACATAGAAGCAAATAAGTTCAAAGGGGCGTAACTCCTAGAAAAAAATTGAATCATAATTTCCTGTCGATATGCACAACTACATAATACTATATCTATGTTCATAACTTTTTAGTAAATTGGTTGTTGAAAGTGGTGGACAAGAGGACTGACGGACGGACTGACGAACGGACTGACGGATGGACTGATGGACGGACGGACTGACAAACGGACTGACGGATGGACTGACGGACAGACAGACTGACGGACGGACGGACGGACGGGTCAAAAACATTATACCCTCCGCAACTTCGTTGCGTGGGGTATAATAAACAAATAAAATTGAGAATGGAAATGGGGAATGTGTCAAAGAGACAACAACCCCTTTGTAACCTCAACACCATCTAGAGGTCAACATATGGTATGAAATAATACACGAGTGTGTACAGTACATGTTCCTGTATGTCAAGTTCTTAATTTCAAAAGCCTTAAAAATTATCAACAGTCCGTAATAACTTTTCTTGAGATGTTTCTCACTTAGACCACAAACAGAGAGAGGTATTTATGATTCACATGATTTTATTTCCGAAAACAATATGACCAATTTATAGGTAGCTCTTTAGAAGCAATATTTATACAACTGAACAAATGTCGCCGGTAATTTGCAGAGATAATCGAAGTTGTCTGCCAGAGACGTTGTGCACTTTAGTGCCAACGTTGAGGTTACAAAGGGGGGACTCAATTTTTTATGACAAATTGCATTTATCATGGAATCAAGAACAGTTACATATATTTTTAATTCAAGATTTGAAGAAAGCATGACAAAATGCAGTTAATTCAAAAAAATGATAAAAATTACATTTTCTGAAACACTTTATTTCCATATTTTTAGGTTAAAAAAAATACCACTTTGAGCATCTGGACTGCAATGTCAAGCAAGGCTTGAATAATAGTATAGTCATTCTTGAAGGGATTTATTTTTTTCCTTATTGTCACTTATCACAGCTTCAGGTTGAACCTGATTTTATTAATTTAGTACGAAAAATATCTGCTCCAAAAATTTTATATTTGCTAACTTTTTTACAAAATTGCACAAATCCCCAATTTTCAGCCTCAATTTTCCGAAAACAAGCATGGTGACCTGTGTTTTATTTTGTGTTTTATTTTATAACTCGTCAAGGCCTACAACATATTTCAAAATTATAGAAATGACATTATATCGAGAAACTGTATTGGATGCCCTTTATGAAAAAAATTAACTGACGTAAGGGGAGGTAATTCAAGTTAAATATTCTTACTGTTAACTTTAGGTACATGTTCCTCTTCACTGGACATACCATCTTCATCATCTGTAAATAAATATTGATTGATTGATTGATTGATTAACATTCAGAAACAAATATTTCATGCTTATTTAGGACAAGAATTTGTATATCAAAGCATAAAAAAACAAGAACTAGAGGTAGCTGACTAATCTACTGTTGAGGAATATTATAATAAGAAGAGATTCTCTGTGTCCCTGGAATGTCAAAAATTAGTCCATCTTGCATTCTTTCAATATAAGTAGATTCGGAATATTCTGCACAGAATCATGTAAAAAATCCTATATTGGTCTAAAGGCTGACCTCTAGTTCAGGTAAAAAATAAATTTTAAAATCTGTTTTTTTATGATTGGTATAGTTTTCAACTTTTTTTAAAACAGGTAGCAGAAAGTCAAATCAAAGCCTTAAAGGCTGTAAAAGCAATTGCTGTCATGTTAATGTTTAGGGACTTATATATAATAATTAAACCTGACATGAGTGTTGTCTAGTTAGAAGTAAGAAGGTTTTAACTTTATATAAATAAAAGACTTTAGCAGAAAGTCATTTTTAATATGTTTTATATTTCACAAGGAGAAAACACTTTTACCAGGCTAAAGTTGGGGTCAAATATACATGTGCTGAAACATATAACTCAACAAGAATGTGTCCAAAGTACATGGATGCCCCACTTGCACTATTATTTTACATGTTCAATAGACCGTGAAATTGGGTAAAAAATCTAATTTGGCATTAAATTAGAAAGATCACACCATAGGGAACATGTGTACTAAGTTTCAAGTTGATTGGACTACAACTTCATCAAAAACTACCTTGACCAAAAACTTTAACCTGAAACTCACACTTTCATTTTCTATGTTCAGTGGACCGTGAAATTGGGGTCAAAAGTTTAATTTGGTTGTAAAATTAGAAAGATCATATCATAAGGAACATGTGTACTAAGTTTCAAGTTGATTGGACTTCAGCTTCATCAAAAACTACCTTGACCAAAAACTTTAACCTGAAGCGGGACAGACGGACGAACGAACAGACGAACGAACGGACGGACAGACGGACGAACGGACGCACAGACCAGAAAACATAATGCCCCCCTACTATCGTAGGTGGGGGATAAAAAGAAATCATCATGGATTATCCCCTGGTAGTGTTTGTAACTGGGCAATAATTTCCTTTATTGATTTAATTTTAACAATTTTCATTATTAATTTATATTTAACCATTAACACAAATGATTAAGTTAAAACATTTCAACTTTCCAGACGCAAATGTTAAAAAACGGGAAAGAAATAAAATATCTTACAAGACATAAACATGTAAAGAATAAATGTATATTTCAGCTTAATAAAAATATTTTCATAATGGTACTTTGTCATCATTTTTAAAACTAAGTTCCCAACATTATTGCTCAGTTGATATACATGTATGTCCTTCTGATGCGGTACGAGCACAGGCACTTGTTTCTATCCAAAATAGTTTTATATGGATAGTCGACCTTCCTATGGATAGAAACAAGTGCATGTGGGTACGAGATAACTATAATTATCATGCAATCCCGAAAAGGGGGGTCATCACAGACAAACATGACATTAAATCGTTATCACTGAACTAGTATATGTATTGTTTAGGGCCAGTTGAAGGACGCCTCCGGGTGCGGGAATTTTTCGCTGCATTGAAGACCTGTTGGTGACCTTCTGCTGTTGTATGTTTTTCTATGGTCGGGTTGTTGTCTCTTTGACACATTCCCCATTTCCATTCTCAATTTTATTATACGAACAAGAACAAACAGCTCTACGTTGCTTTGACATTTATCAATTTTCAGGAAACATTGCGAAAAATGATCTTCAATATTTCGAAAACATGTGAAATAAAATTGCTAACACGGTGGACCGTCGAGTGTCAACAAACGTAGTAGACTTGTTCACTGAAAAGACGAGGATAATGGTTTCATCTGACATTTGTTATGCATACCCAGTTTTTATCATGATATTTAAAAAGACGTACTTTTTTTCAATCTATGTAACTAGAAAATTCCAAATTGAAATATCTCTTCATCTGGACCGACTTAGCATCTACTACGTTTGGACGGGTCCATTTCATTAGTAAGGTGATCGATAAATATTACGGAGTTTTGACAGAAAAGGAAAACGAACTTATTGTTATGTGTTTTCAACAAGGGTTTCGTTCCGCTAAATTATTTGCGCAAACAAAGTTTGTCTATTTTTAGATTACAGGTAATCATTTGACACTACGCATTAACCTGTGTAGTGATTTTGATTTTACGATAAATGTATGAATGAACGATAATTTTATGAATGAACAAGAGCACCTGACCTCTTAAAGAAACACAAATTAAACATATAAAACCGTATTTAATAGGAGATAATTCAGTTAAATTTTCAATACTAAATCAACAACTGAAATGAATCCATATTTTGTTGAAACATCGTACGAACGGCGGAAAACGGAGTCGCAGTTATAAAAATGTACTTTTTTTCACTCGGACTTCTATGTTATTTGATAGTCAAACGGTTGACCCTTTAAATACAAAAATACATCTACAAGAACATATTCTGAAACTTCTTAAATCCACTAACGTTTTTTTAAAGTTTCAAGCTATGTATTGCATTAGAAAACATACATAGGTGTTAAAGAATGACAGACCAGGGGCCTGTTTAACAAAATACTATGGCTTGATATGGGCGGAGTCTCTGATCTGGGTCACAAAGATGGCCATACGCGATAACATAAAAGCAATTGCTTTAAAAACTATATATGGTGGAAGTTTTCTAACTTGTGATAATCAACCTATATTATCTAGTAAAACCTATGCAAAGCTTTTAATGTTAAAATATATAGGTTGGTCATGACTTTAAAGATCCAAGTAAACTTGTAGGAGAGGCAGTGACTCATCTATTATAAAATAAAGCATACTACCCTCAAGAAACAGAATTTCAAAATTTTAGTTGAATTTTGCTGAATAGGTTCTGGACCATAGCTGAATGCATGCTGAACCAAATTTTAGGATCTCTGATATTTATCTCTTGTTTAAAACTTTGCTGTGATATAAGTACATTAATTGATAAGACCACTGTTGAATACAATAACAGTTTACAGTAGAATGTTGTTTTTTATATTAATAAATGTGTTTAATGTGAAATTATGAACATTGTTCATATTAAAAAGTCTGCATCTACGTCCCGCATTTCCATACGCTTTTTGACATGTCATGTTTTCTCATTGTCAGAGGTTGGCAAATATGATTGATATTTACTTACCATCAGAGCTGTCAAGAGAGTCTTCGTCAACACCAAATGGAGAAGGCATCTCCTTCACTTCTGGTTCACGATATACAGAAGGTTTGTCTCTCAATGTTAATTTGATAGTGTCTTCCTCTTCACTGTCTGACAAGAATGAGCCTGTCTGTTCCCTTGGTACCACACTGTCACCATCATCCTTGACAACACAGGATGGACTGAAGACAAACTTCTTTTTCCCGGAGAAACTGACGGATAGATTACCCATAACATCGACACTATCAACAGTTCCAGTTTTACCAATCATCTAAACAGAGTTAAAATAAATGATTCAAATTATGGCTTAACAATTTGCATTTGTCATAGTTGATTTATCAAAAAAGATATGATAATAGTTAAAAAAAAACTGTAAAAAAATAATCATTCGAAATTAATTTTAAATAAAAGACAACAGAATTGGAAGATGTCTCGCTGATTTGGTAGTTTTCAGCTGTCGGACCACCAATTACTCCCTCCAATTTAGAACGTATGTAAAAGTAGGCAAACTCGGACAAAAAATAGTGCATTTGTCATTGTTCACTTAAACTAACCAACAAATTTGCATAAATGAAACTTTTGGTGAAAGAGAAATACATCAAGACCATTTTGATCCAAAATATACTTGTCTATGAGTTTGCATTCAACATTTAACACTCCATAGTATACTAATTTAAGATTTCCAGAAAACCGGGGATTATTTTTAGTGGTACCTCTACTTCTAACTTGGTAGTCTGACACTTTTAAGTGCTTTAACAACTATATGAAGACCATAAAAAATTAGGCAAAAATAAGTTTCAGTATTAAATTATGACATTTTTTGGTAGGTTTCTTTGCTCTATATAATTAACAATATGTTTCTACACATCTGTGTTATTCAATGTGATTAACTTTTAGGAAAGAATTCCACTACAACCAATCTAGGAGCCAACATACACTTATAGTGAGGTGTCATGTTTGCTGCATGTTGAAAGCCTCACTGTAACTTTATGATGAAGAACAACAATATAAGAGCTGTTCCTTTGCTTTTTGTTAAGTCAAGTATGTGAAATGATCATGTGTCATGTTCTAATAAATCAAATCTTTTTTCTCTGAAGTTTTGCTAGTGGATTCCTAATTTACAGAAACCATCATTATAGTGGTTTCATGTAATTCATCAATTGTCAATTATTTGATATATATATAGAATAATAGGTAGTTTCGTTTTTGATACTGACTATATCATGTGGAATATCTAGACGAGCCCATTAGGGCGAGTTTAGATATTCCACATGATATAGTCAGTATCAAAAACGAAACTACCTATTATTCTGTTTATCGGTAATTATGACGTCACACAATGTATTGCCTAATATTTTCAGTGATACAGCCAGTACGTTGATACTCGAAAATATTAGGCAGTAAGATCAAAGGGAAAATATATGAATTACCGATAAACATTTTGCTCAGTATGGTAGTGTTGATTGGTTGTTTTTGATGTTTAATACTAATTCAGCATTATTGGATTTTCATTGTGGCCAGATTTTATTGGTGAAGGAAGCATTAGAGTGCAACCCATGGAGAAACACAACATTTGATTAGAAAACAGACAACAACCGATTCCCCCAGTTTGATATAATTGTATAAGATTAATTAATTATCACATGTATGCAAGTTAATTTTCGAAACTTCTTTATGGCATTTTATTCTAATTACTAGGTAAAGCCATGAAATTTAAAGAAAGGTAAACTCCACAATAAATGTACTCACATTTCTCATTGGATCCTTCCACAGATATCTTTGACGTTTCATTAGGATACCCACATCAGCAAGAACCATAACTCTATCTCCCACAACAGGAACTGACATCTACAAAAAAGTAAATCAATTTAAAAACTCAGAGTTTGGAGAATAAGAAAGTTAGTATAAAAATGTCCACTAAAATCATCAAATATAATATAGCCAAACTATATTTCTTAGTTCTGTATAGATTTGTATTACCTTTGTTAAAGAAGCAATATAAAGCACATAAGTTCTGGAAACACTTTCAAAGTAAACTTCACACAAGGTACTTCTTGGTACATCCACAACCTTACCAGTCTCACCCATTATCTGTAAAAAAAAAATTAGATTATCTTTATTACATAACATCATAAAGAAATTGATCTGCTATTTGTACATTTCCCCCTTTGATCCTACTGTTAAACTGTTATCTGTTTTAAATACTGGCTAATATTTTTAAAATCATGGTCAGGATGTGATATTCCCAAGTATCAGGCAATGCCGTCACGTAATATCATAGCATGCGCAGCAAATTGTCACTTTTCAATTCGATCAGCATTATACTGTTCATGAAAAGCATTCAAACAATCAAACAACTATTTCAAAGTAAAGACTATTTCAAACAGTTATCAGTCTGGAAATTAAAAAAATGACAATTTTCAACAAAGGGTGGCATTACTTGAATGGAACGACAAAAGTGAATACACTAAAATTAAACTTGACCTATGTTTAGTTATCATTTGCTGGTGTAGTTCATAAGTGTTTCTCATTTCTCGTTTTTTTTATATAGATACCGTTAGTTTTACGGTTTGATTTGTTTTACACTATTCATTTGTGGGCCCCTTTATAGAATGCTGTTTGGTGTGAGCCAAGGCTCTGTGTTTAAGGCTGCACTATGACCTATGATTGTTTAAATATTTGTTGTCTAGATATATATTTACCTTTTCCATATCATCAATCCATCCCCCGTAATCTTGTTGTAGTCCTTGAAATGTGTCAAAGTTCAGATCAACACAAACTTTGTCTCCAGGATTGATACAGGAATCAGGAGGTTGTGATAAATCTGAAATCGTCAAAAAAAATAATAAAATTCTGACCAATTTATATTTTGATGAATAATTACAGAGAAAATTGTAACAGACTCTCATTACTATCTATATTATCTCCATTGCCTAATTTATTGCCTACCATGTATCATTTTTTTTCGAGGGGATACCAATTTTTCTGGATTTTGTTGGTAAATGGGTACCACAAATTTTAATGTTCAAAGAACTACAAATTTGTTATTCAAGGGGCACTAGCTACGAGATTTATCAAAAGTTTAATATCTTTTTTTTTATCAATCAATAATGAAATGCATATAGTGAAATAATAATTAGCTTTTAGCAGCCAGTATGGTTCAATTTTGTCAAAATAAGCTATAAAAAAAGCTTGAGATGGATAACACGTCAACTGTATGTGTAAAGTTATTTAAAGGAAAAGAATGTCAACATTGAAAGTGAAATAAAGATGAATCATTTAATTGAATGATTTGATCCACAAAAAATCCTTCTTATGCAGGTAAAAACAATGATAAACATTTATTTTTCATCTATAATATGAAATTAAATAGACCTAGAATATTCCAACAGCACGAGTTTGCTTTAACTGTTTATATCTATATATATTTGTTTCCATTCTCAATTTTATTATGTTAAAATCGCTTATATGGTCATGGCATGACTGTAGAGGTCAACTTGATAATTAATTAGATGGCGTTTGGACTAAAATACACAAGAAACAAATTTAAGCTACGTATTTTCATGCTTGTGCCCTGTGTTTATTATTTATTTTAGCCTTTAATAGTTTGGATAAATGTTTTACATTGTTATAAATAAAATATGAGAATTTGATTAAAATCGGTGAACATGAATTTGACAGCTAGTGCCCCTTTATGGGGACTTGCAGGTATAAATCAATTTTTTTATCTAAAATAGGATTTCGCTATTTTTTTTTCTATAAATAAACTTTATCCTATACCTAATAGAAAAATAAAATAAAAATATGGGGTCGCCGTTCATTTATGCTCACATTATCTACCTTCCAAACAAGCATGCATTTTTTTTTAGGTATTTTTTTTTGTTGAACTAATAGGAGAAAAAAAGGTAATTTCGAAATAGAAAAAGAACTAAATTACAGAAATCACTTAAATTTTACAATAGTTTAGTTTAAGTACAGCTTATTTGAAAAAAGTAATAAAAAATATAGGTCACTGATGAGTTAAAAAAGATAGTTCAATTTTGATACAAAAAAATGGTATTTTTTCATCAAAGGGAGATAATTTGGAGCTTTTCCAATGATGTAAACATTTAAAAAGTCATCTGGGGCAAAAACGAATTGATTTTTTGGTTGATTTTTGTACCATATCATAGAGTAACAACTACTAGTTTAGTGAATTAAATTTGTATTGAAAATTTAAATATATGTAGAATTTCTTATACCCTCGAGCCTCCTTAAAGCTTTTATACAGACTTGGCAAAACCATGAAATCAAGTATTCACTAATTGTACCACCAAAGAATGATATCCATGAAAATAAATGAATCCACAATAATTGAAATTCACCTTTGAAGATAACTTGAATGTAAGTCATTATAGTACATGTATTTAGAATAATTATATCTATACATCCATAGCCGGATTGGCCAGTACTTAAGAGTGTGATTTGGAATTATAATATTTATTGATTACCTGCTGCTGGTATATGGTCAATATATACATGGCCAACATGATGTGGTTCTACCAGTTTTATTTCTACTAAACCATCTTTACCAGTATTAACAGTGGTTATCTCCCCTGAAGGCCATGTGACCTTAGCTGTTCCACCTTCTTCTTCTATCATTTCTTCAATTCTTCCAATATCTGGAAATTTCAGGGAAAATATCAATTCCATTTGACATACATATCATAAATCTTTAATAATATGTCTGATTTATAAAAAGAAGATATTACTATTCTAAATTTGTCATCTTGTAATTCAGTAGTTGTCCTAATGTGCTGCTGAACATTTTTGCTTATCAATTGTATATTTATTGTTTTAGTTTTTTTTAAAGAAAAAAGACAAAAACTCGAAAATAACATGGTAAAAATCTTCATATAATCATATACGGAATGGACTGACAATTTTGTCCATTTCATCTTTTGCAGATCTTGTCTGCAAAAAATCAGTAAAAGTCTTTACATCTAGGGTAAAACTCATCTTTTAATGGCAATCACTATCACTACTTTTAACTAACCAACCCAATATCCCCGACTCACCTCACCTCCCTCAAATAAAAAGTGTTTAAGTTTCTTTACTAACCATCAATATGAGAAGATGTTGCAAAAGGTGTAAGCATGACACTAGCACCAGGTCCAAATCCATATAACTTAGTTCTCTTGGATTTAACTCTTGGTAAAACAGGTATCCTGAAATTACATACAACATTTTTTTAAGTTCATCAGAAGTCATCCTTCACAGGATTTTACCAAAATCTGTGACAAAGCCAATTTACAATTGTCCTTTAATGACAAATACAAAAATCTGTTAATATTACTGATTGAAAATGTTCAGAATTGGGGAAAATTTGTACAGAAAGCACATAAAATTGAGAAAAAAAAATAAGATTATCAAATCTACAATTTCAATAGATTTTTCTTGAAAAAATGTTCTTGATACATAAAGTTTTGCTTTAATGATGCAAAATAATAATGTCACTAACTTCATTTTATGGTATTCATGGATTCAAAGTGGTTTACTAGATGAAAAAGTAACCCAAAAAAAACGTCAAAATAAGCATAACACCACACTGTAGACCAGAACATTGAGTTTTTATGTTTTGTGAATATCAACTGGTAATTAATGGTTGATAGACGTAAAATATTAGAAATTTATGTATAAACAACTTATAATTTCCTACGAATTATGTTTCGATATATTCAAAATTCAATCATTATATTTCAGAAAATAATAGTAGTAAATGTATTATCGTTTCAATTTTCAGTTAAAGTTCAATGAGGCAAAGTACGTTTTACCAAAATCTGTGAAAGAAATTATAGACTATTTACTGTTACATGGCCAGTTTTCATTCCTTTGATATTTTTTTCCACAAAATAATTTAAAATATTTCACAGAATTTTTCCATTTTTTTTTTTATGTGTTTCCAGGCTCAATGGGATTGTTCTTTAAATTACATTAGAATTTTATTTTGAAGGACAAAAACTGATGGCAGCAAATCTATAAATACAATAGTAATGAATATAGTGTAATAGCTGACTATAGCTTTTTCTCATTGATAAACATGGTACAGATCATTTAAACTTTGGTAGATAGTTGTCTCAGTCACAATAATACTAAATCTCCTTATTTTCATTAAGCCCCACCTATGATAGTAGAGGGGCATTATGTGTTCTGGTCTGTGCATCTGTTTGTTCGTCTGTCCATCTGCTATGCTTCAGGTTAAAGTTTTTGGTCAATGTAAATTTTAATGAAGTTGAAGTCCGTTCAACTTGAAACTTAGTACACATGTTCCCTAGGATATGATCTTTTTTAATTTTAATGCCAAATTATAGTTTATTTCATGGTCCACTGATTGTAGAATATGATAGTGCAAGTGGGGCATCTGTGTACTTTGGACACATTCTTGTATAATTCTTAATATCACTCAATACATACACTTTAGAAAGTCTGCTGTTGACACGTACAAAAGAATGTGTTTTGTCATGTTCATCTGCCATGTAGCATTTCATACACAAATCATAATCTTTACAAGTCACACATTTAAATCTCAAACCTCTAACCATATGTTGTGAATTATTACATATATTGCAATAGGCAAAGTGTGCATGTCCTTTTGAAACTGAAAAAAAATTAGATTTTCTATATAAGCTGCATTATACAACATTTACAAACTAATGATGGAATAGTTGATTGGTTGCTGCTATGGAATATCCAGCAACAATTATTTCATGCACAATTCAATTGGGTTTTTTCAGTCATTTTTGTTTTACATCCAGAATCTTTTATACATATAGCAATTAAAGCCATCTAGAATGGTTATATAGAAGGGCAAAAATAAAAGAACATTTCAATTGAATTTCTTAATGAGAATTTGTGGAGTCTGTTGCTTCTTCTTTTTTTTCTTGATATGAAGTAGCTGGAATTAACAAACTTTATGAAGTTTGACTTTTTTTTTCCGAAATTATTTCCTTTTTTAATAGTGGTCATCCTGAGGAAGAGTGTTTTAGTGTAATGTCGAATATATATCCCATGGATGATCTAGGTAAAACCAACATCTCCAGAAATTATAACAATTTGTTGGTTCATTTTCAAAATGAAATAAATGGGGAATGTGTCTATGCGATACAGTCTATATCATCATGCTCCTTCTTGCATATAAGTTATAACATTATAAAGGGTCATAACTAAAGTTACACTATCAAATATCATACTTGATCTGAGTTTTGTGGTCATAAGTATTGTGTATAATTTTCATAACATTTGGTGAAGGAAAACTTAAGTAAGGGAACAGAAACGAATTTTTCCCTGTGTGAAGGGGCATAACTCTAGAACCTTACAAGTGACACCCTGAATATTCAAACGTTGATCTGTGTTTTGTTCTGTGGTAATAAGCATCTTGTACAAGATTCATAATATTTGCTTCAGGTAAATTTTAGTTAAATAACAGAACCTAAAATTCAGCAATTTTTCCGCTTGTAAAGGGACATAACTTCAAAAAGGTAATGCCAACCAAATTCGAACCTGATATGTGTTTTGTGGTAATACTCATTGTGTATAAATTTCATAAACATTAAGTTGATAAACTTAAAGAGAGAAACCCCATTTCAGCATTTACAGAACAGACATACAGATGGACAGGGTAAAACTTAATGTCTTGTTGATCTGATACTACCTGTACTTTCTGTGTAAACAATCCTGAGATCTTGTTGATCTGATACTACCTGTACTTTCTGTGTAAACAATCCTGAGATCTTGTTGATCTGATGCTACCTGCACTTTCTGTGTAAACAATCCTGAGATCTTGTTGATCTGATGCTACCTGTACTTTCTGTGTAAACAATCCTGAGATCTTGTTGATCTGATGCTACCTGTACTTTCTGTGTAAACAATCCTGAGATCTTGTTGATCTGATGCTACCTGTACTTTCTGTGTAAACAATCCTGAGATCTTGTTGATCTGATGCTACCTGTACTTTCTGTGTAAACAATCCTGAGATCTTGTTGATCTGATACTACCTGTACTTTCTGTGTAAACAATCCTGAGATCTTGTTGATCTGATACTACCTGTACTTTCTGTGTAAACAATCCTGAGATCTTGTTGATTTGATACTACCTGTACTTTCTGTGTAAACAATCCTGAGATCTTGTTGATCTGATACTAACTGTACTTTCTGTGTAAACAATCCTGAGATCTTGTTGATCTGATACTACCTGTACTTTCTATGTAAACAATCCTGAGATCTTGTTGATCTGATACTACCTACAATTTCTGTGTAAACAATCCTGAGATCTTGTTGATCTGATACTACCTGTACTTTCTGTGTAAACAAGCCTGAGATCTTGTTGATCTGACGATGCTTCACAGGAAGATATCTGTCCATTATCCCACTGGACTGTACATGTTTGGTTCTGTCTGGATACATCTATTATGGTCCCTAAATGTCCTGGTCCTCCATCCTCATGGTTACTGATGTCCCAATCTGGACCTCTTATCACTCGTATTCCAGTTTTTATCATTATAGAATACTAAAAATATCCAAAACAAAAGATTTGTAAATGTTAACATCTATGCTGAAAATAAATATTACTAGATAACACTGACATGATTGAAATGGAGAAGCCATCTCTGTTGACCCCACTGTGAACAAATTGTGAGGTAAAAAATATCTGTAACTAAATAGGACATGGGGTTGTCAATGAAACCAAAGTTTTTGACCTTGACCTTTGACCTAGGAAGATGTACATGCATTATGACACTCTATGGTGTTGGTTAATATACATGTGAAGTAAAAAGTTTATACTTCACATATTAAAGTATGAAATTATCATTGTTCTCTAGACACAATTTGCTATTTAAGACGGACAGACTGACAAACAGATTCTTTAGTTATATTCTATATTTTTTTTTTGTCACTCAGTAAATAATGGTTATGATAGATCTTTGTAGTTTAAATTATAGTACGTCTGTATTTAGTTTCCACAAGTTTCATAGACATCTGGAAATTAAAAGTTTGAAACAAAGTATAAACATTCAAAATGAGTTCAATATAGATTCATCAGACCAAATATAATAAAAGGTAATAGTGTTATAGTGTGACTATATATTTGTTCTCCATAATATGTGTTCGGAACAGTTCTACATGAAACAAAATGGTATATATTACAAAAGTCTAAATTAGACTGGCTAAATACCATGAGTAAAAGGAGTTGTGTTGGGGTAACGTCTGTGAGACAGCTACCCAATATCACAAAAACACAAAACAGTAAGAGGTCAACATTCATCTTCACTTAAAGACTTACATATAATTCGAAAGGACTTAAATTAAATACATCATGTTGAATTTGTCATTTATTTCAATAAAATCAATATAGAAGATTTTAAATACTGTTTCATGTTTTTTAAATAAAATAAAACATTATAATAAAGAACTCATTTGCATTCAGATATTGCCGATCAAATTTATTCGTTCATAGTGTATTAATTTACGTTTTTTGATTGAGTTAGGCCAGCCTGCCAATTGATATTTTATCGTGTGTTTTTCTATGTTGTGATGTTATGCTATTGTTTCAGAAAAAGGGAGAAGGTTTGGATCCATTAAAATATTTAATCCCGCTGCAAATATTTGCACCTGTCCTAAGTCAGGAATCTGATGTACAGTAGTTGTCATTTGTTTATATAAATGTAATTTATAGGTGTTTCTCGTTTCTCGTTTTTTTATATAGATTAGACCGTTGGTTTTCCCGTTTAAATGGTTTTACACTAGTAATTTTGGGGCCCTTTATAGTTTGTTGTTCGGTGTGAGCCAAGGCTCTGTGTTGAAGGCCGTACATTGATCTATAATGGTTTACTTTTTTAAATTGTTATTTGGATGGAGAGTTGTCTCATTGGCACTCACACCACATCTTCCTTTATCCAAGTTCATTCATTAGATATACTTGATCTGTTACTTGATCAGAACATTGTATGGTTTAGATAAAAATATAATTGAATGCAGAATAAATTTATTAGCCTAATACTAAAATTTATTGTGCATTCAATTATATTTTTATTTAAAACATACAATGTTCTGATCTTAGAGCAAGTATATCTAATAAATGAACTTTGTTCCTAAGGATGAAATTCTGAAATCTTCTTAAATTCTTAAAATTCTACTGTTCATTTAAATAGATTGAAAAGCTTGATCTCAAAGTGCCTACAATTTTAAAACCACTTAAGAAACACATTCTTCCACTAACTATTTGAAAATCAAAGATTATCAAAATAATTGATTTTATGATTTTAAGTTGATTTTTAAAAACCAATAAAGAGGACATTTTAGCCTAGAGCACTTCACACTATTCTATTTGTGCAATATATACAATTGTTCTTAAACTCTATTGCTTATGTCATCCTGTCAATCAGTTAGATTCACTATAATTATTACATGAGGAGAACATCTCAAGTAGGTTTCCAAACCTGTAGAAATAATAAGAAGACTCTCCACCAAAGACCAAATGACTAGAAGTAATTGGCAGATCCAGAGAGAGGGGATGATCAATGCATTTGAATGGTGACATGTGGTTGGAACCCCCCCCCCCCCCCCTTATCCTGGGTTGGGACACCCCCCTTTTAAAATGGATTATGGCTGGATCTGCCCCTGAGTTATATAGCAACTATAGGTAACTCTATGGCTATAACAGTATAAGCAACACACCCAATCACATATAATAAGCTGGGTATAGTTTGGTACCTTCTGAGTTCTTATTCAGTTCTGTAGGAACAAAAACATATAATAAGAATCAAAGTTTTAGATTTTTCTCTATGCCATAGCTGCCATGCCATCAAACATTCTATGTGCAGATATGTGACAGTGTCTGCACTCAGAGATTGTGTTGCTTCCTATTAATCCCTTATGACGAACGTGTTTCAATATCTGAGAAAAAACCTTGTGCATGCTACGTTAACTTGACCTTTTCTGCATATTTCTGTTCTTTCTTTAAATGCTCGACTTTTTTAGTTATATGCTGAATGATTAATAAGGTTATTACAAATATTTAAACTGCATGTTAGTTTATTAAACCGTTTTACCTGCGAACAGATTTTTCCTCTCAAGTTTCTTTTTTAACTTTCACTTTACATTTAATTTAATTGGAAATTCCCTTTTTGATGGTTGCACTAAAGACCTCACTCTGGTATTCGTACAATGCAACATACAATGCAATGTACAATATATTCTTTCCATTCTCAACTTTATTTCCTTCCGATTTTTTTCACATGAGGAGATATGTTACAAATTCCACGAATAAGTCAAAATGAAAATGTAATGTTGTTATGGTTAAATATAGATCAAATTGATGAAGAAAAAAAGAAAAAAAAACTAGAAATGTTTGCTTCATATAGGAACCGGTCAATATTTATTAGGGGTTGGGACCGGTGCAAAACGTAGTAGGACACATATTTACTTTTACTTATTTTCTTATAGGACTTCTACTTTTTTTTAGTTTTCACCACTGATAGGACAGCAATATTTTTACGGCATATGTATGAATGTAGAAAAAAGGCTATACAAATTTTATTAAAACACAATAAACAAGATTGATTGAGGAACAAACAAGTAACACCAATGGAAAATACAATTTAAAGTCTAGACATGCATGACATTAATATTATGTTTATGAACAATCATAAAATGATTGTGAAAAGGTTAAAAAAAAGTATACATGCATAAAAAATAAACAATAACAAACAAAAACCATAATATTAAACCATTACATTTAAAGTCATATGATATACTACCAGTGTGGTAGAAATTAACCATTATATTTAAAGTCATGTGATATACTACCATCAGTGTGGTAGAAATTAACCATTATATTTAAAGTCATATGATATACTACCATCAGTGTGGTAGAAATTAACCATTATATTTAAAGTCATATGATATACTACCATCAGTGTGGTAGAAATTAACCATTATATTTAAAGTCATATGATATACTACCATCAGTGTGGTAGAAATTAACCATTATATTTAAAGTCATATGATATACTACCATCAGTGTGGTAGAAATTAACCATTATATTTAAAGTCATGTGATATACTACCATCAGTGTGGTAGAAATTAACCATTATATTTAAAGTCATATGATATACTACCATCAGTGTGGTAGAAATTAACCATTATATTTAAAGTCATGTGATATACTACCATCAGTGTGGTAGAAATTAACCATTATATTTAAAGTCATGTGATATACTACCATCAGTGTGGTAGAAATTAACCATTATATTTAAAGTCATGTGATATACTACCATCAGTGTGGTAGAAATTAACCATTATATTTAAAGTCATGTGATATACTACCATCAGTGTGGTAGAAATTAACCATTATATTTAAAGTCATGTGATATACTACCATCAGTGTGGTAGAAATTAACCATTATATTTAAAGTCATGTGATATACTACCATCAGTGTGGTAGAAATTAACCATTATATTTAAAGTCATGTGATATACTACCATCAGTGTGGTAGAAATTAACCATTATATTTAAAGTCATATGATATACTACCATCAGTGTGGTAGAAATTAACCATTATATTTAAAGTCATATGATATACTACCATCAGTGTGGTAGAAATTAACCATTATATTTAAAGTCATATGATATACTACCATCAGTGTGGTAGAAATTAACCATTATATTTAAAGTCATATGATATACTACCATCAGTGTGGTAGAAATTAACCATTATATTTAAAGTCATATGATATACTACCATCAGTGTGGTAGAAATTAACCATTATATTTAAAGTCATATGATATACTACCATCAGTGTGGTAGAAATTAACCATTATATTTAAAGTCATATGATATACTACCATCAGTGTGGTAGAAATTAACCATTATATTTAAAGTCATATGATATACTACCATCAGTGTGGTAGAAATTAACCATTATATTTAAAGTCATATGATATACTACCATCAGTGTGGTAGAAATTAACCATTATATTTAAAGTCATATGATATACTACCATCAGTGTGGTAGAAATTAACCATTATATTTAAAGTCATATGATATACTACCATCAGTGTGGTAGAAATTAACCATTATATTTAAAGTCATATGATATACTACCATCAGTGTGGTAGAAATTAACCATTATATTTAAAGTCATATGATATACTACCATCAGTGTGGTAGAAATTAACCATTATATTTAAAGTCATATGATATACTACCATCAGTGTGGTAGAAATTAACCATTATATTTAAAGTCATATGATATACTACCATCAGTGTGGTAGAAATTAACCATTATATTTAAAGTCATATGATATACTACCATCAGTGTGGTAGAAATTAACCATTATATTTAAAGTCATATGATATACTACCATCAGTGTGGTAGAAATTAATCAAATGCAAATAATTGAATAAAGATGGGAATAAATAAAATATGCATCTCTAAAAATAAAGAAAACTAGAAAATTGAGGGAAAAAAACAAAGTCAAAAGACAGGAAAAAAAGATATATTAAAAAAAAAGATACAATGTAATACAAGGTGTTCATAAACTATTGTAGTGTACTACTCTTTATGAGAGAAAATGAAAGTGAAATTGAAAAGGAATGTTTTTTTGCCTTCTTCAAGGAGGAGATCAGTTAAAATTTTCAGACAAATTCAATTACTTCTATAGTTGATCTATGTTAATCTGATTAAAATGAAGTTAAATAAAATTGAGAATGGAAATAGGGAATGTGTCAAAGAAACGACAACCCGACCATAGAACAGACAACAACAGAAGGTCACCAACAGGTCTTCAATGCAGCGAGAAATTTCCTCACCCGGAGGCGTCCTTCAGCTGGCCTCTAAATGAATAAGGCTGTGTTCACACCAAACGCCATGTACAATAAACTTGTTTACAATTAGTTTAATGTACTGGACATTGGTTTCACATTAAATTTGTTCACATCTATACACCTTGTTTAATTACCTGTACATAAGATTTGATCACACTTGTAAACTCTATGTTATTTAAATGTTCATTACGTTGAACCGAATGCAAAGTTTTCTGACAACTTTTCTAGCAGTAAGGTAACGACCATTTGACTTCAAATCGGGGACGGGGGGTATCGATGGAAATATTTCGAACCCCAATTGGATAAAAAAAAAAAGGTCCTACCGATGATACAAAAATATTCTAAATCAAGAGTTTCCCAATACATTATAGCGTTAAATGTTGAAAAACAATTGATTACCAGCATCGAAAAAAACCCAATTTCTGGCTCAGATTAATTAACAAAATACACCCCCCCCCCTTTCTCCCTTTTTTTAAGTTAAGTGGTTGCTTCTTTATGAAAGCCATTTTGATGATTTGCAGTAGTTTAAAAATAATAAAGATATGTCTCGATTAAGCATTAGAAAACGTAGGCTGCAGCAGCGTGCTTACAGGCGAAGAATATATATATTTTATTCTCATAAAGCCAATGCATTACACCGGTACAGAGATTGAAGGAGAAGAAGGAATGATATATTAGGGATCACCATATTCCTATCTTTTCTGTTTGTTTCAAATGGTAATTCTTCTCCAAGGAGTATTTGACAAAGGGAGGGGGTAATGTTTTTTTTTTAGTTTTAAGGGTAATTTAATGGATCTGAGATACATGTACTAGACAAACAATACATTTACCTCACACTTTTTAAGTAATGCATTTATGAGTGAATCGTTGTTTCAGTAAAGACCAGTGGCAAACATTTCTGTGCAAGTCAAGTCGATTCGGAAAGACCTTAATTTTAAAATGAATTGTGTGTTCGGCAATGATGCTGCTTTGAGTCTTGATAAGGGCTTAATAAAGCTTTAAGTTTTAAAAAAAAACCAAATAAATATATCAAGTTTAGACAAATATTTCTGTAAAGAACTTTATTAATAATTGTTATAATTATCAATTTTATTCAAAAATTGTTTCTTCCTTAAAAAAAATATACACGGTGAAACTAATGTTTTAAATGCCTAGTTTTGTACATACACTTAATCTACACAAGGCCTACATCGAGTATCGACTGCATGTAGACAAAACATGTTTTACACTACATGTAAACATTGAATTTTATCAATGGGAACGTAATTAGGTCTTTCAACCTTTCGGATGAAAGACCTATTGTTTTTGTTCTGATTATTATTATTATTAGGTCTTTCAACCTTTCAGGTGAAAGACCTATTGTATTTGTTCTGATTATTATTATTAGGTCTTTCCACTTTTCCGTGGAAAGACCTATTGCTTTTCTTCTGATTATTATTAGGTCTTTCAACCTTTCGGATGAAAGACCTATTGTTTTTGTTCTGATTATTAGGTCTTTCAACCTTTCAGTTGAAAGACCTATAGGTTTTGTTCTGATTATTAGGTCTTTCAACCTTTCAGTTGAAAGACCTATAGGTTTTGTTCTGATTATTAAGGTCTTTCCTTTCTTAAATGGAAAGACCTTACTGTATTTCGTTTGTTTATTATTATTATTATTATTCTTTTTCCTCGTCCGTTTTCAAAGTCCAAAATCAAGAAAAGTACGCAACATATCCAAATGATCTTTGGTATCATGTATCGGAGGTATAATATCTATCTTGTATTAGAATAACCAAGGTTTACTGTTTACCTTATAGGAGTTATCTCCCCAATTACAAAAAACACTGTTATCACTACTCCTCATAAACTATAAGACTTAGCGGCAAATGGTTTTTTTTTTAAATGTTCCTTGCCAAAAGTTACAACTTCAAATAACTTTAACCGAAGCGATCCAGTGACCTTTTATAGGAGTTATTTCCCCTTGAATATTTAAATTTTCGATATGCATATAAATCTCATGAACCGTAAGTCATAAAGACTGCGGGTCTTCAGATTTGAGTTCATTGGACCAAAACTAGAAAATATAGGTCAAGGTCAAAGGTCAAGGTCATATTTTAGATTTTCAAAAGTTTTTCATTTCCCTATAACTATTGAACGGTTATAGATACAGAAAAATTAAGCAGTTGAAAATGATTGGTACTTCAAGGGGCAACTTTTTTACATTATGACTATACTGATTTTACCATCATGTAAGGGACATAACTCCCATTGATGGTTTTTAAAAAGCCATTTTTAGGCAAAACTCATTAACAAAAGGTCCTTGACCCATACGGTCTTTTGCAATGACCTTGTGGAGCAATGACCTTGACGAAGGTGACAAGGTCAAAGGTCAAGGTCATCAAATTATGTGTTTTTGGCACTATTTAAACAGTTTTATGTGTGTTTGAATTCCAACCAATCAATCAATCAATCAATCAATCAATCAATCAATCAATCAATCAATTAATCAATCAATCAATTAATCAATCAATCAATCAATCAATCAATCAATCAATCAATCAATCAATCAAAGCAAGTTTCCGTTTCATGTGTTTAATACGGGATCCAAGGTCTCTTTTTTTCGCTTGTTTTAATTGACACTTTCCAACGTGTTTAACCAACGTGTTTAACCAACGTGTTTTACCAACATGTTTTACCAACGTGTTTAACTAACCAACCAACCAACCAACCAACCAATCAATCAATGCATGTTTCTGTTTCATGTGTTTCATACGGGATCCAATGTTGTTTTTTTTTCGCTTGTTTTAATTCAGCCTATCCAACCAACGTGTTTAACCAACGTGTTTAACCAACGTGTTTAACCAACGTGTTAAACCAACGTGTTTAACCAACGTGTTTAACTAACCAACCAACGTGTTTAACTAACCAATCAATCAATGCATGTTTCCGTTTCATGTGTTTCATACGGGATCCAAGGTTTTTTTTCGCTTGTTTTAATTGAGCCTATCCAACCAACGTGTTTAACCAACCAACCAATCAATCAATGCATGTCACGTTTCATGTGTTTCATACGGGATCCAAGGTTTTTTTTTTGCTTGTTTTAATTGACCTTTTCCAACGTGTTTAATCAATCAACGTGTTTAACCAACGAGTTTCACTAACATGTTTAACCAACGTGTTTAACTAACCAACCAACGTGTTTAACCAACCAACCAATCAATCAATGCATGTCACGTTTCATGTGTTTCATACGGGATCCAAGGTTTTTTTTTTTCGCTTGTTTTAATTGAGCCTATCCAACCAACGTGTTTAACCAACGTGTTTAACCAACATGTTTAACCAACGTGTTTAACTAACCAACCAACGTGTTTAACCAACCAACCAATCAATCAATGCATGTCACGTTTCATGTGTTTCATACGGGATCCAAGGATTTTTTCCCGCTTGTTTTCATTGAGCCTATCCAACCAACGTGTTTAACCAACGTGTTTAACCGACGTGTTTAACCAACGTGTTTAACTAACCAATCAACTTGTTTAACTAACCAACCAACGTGTTTAACCAACCAACCAATCAATCAATGCATGTCACGTTTCATGTGTTTCATACGGGATCCAAGGTTTTTTTTCGCTTGTTTTAATTGAGCCTATCCAACCAACGTGTTTAACCAACATGTTTAACCAACGTGTTTAACTAACCAACCAACGTGTTTAACCAACCCACCAATCAATCAATGCATGTCACGTTTCATTTGTTTCATACGGGATCCAAGGTTTTTTTTTTCGCTTGTTTTAATTGAGCCTATCCAACCAACGTGTTTAACCAACGTATTCAACCAACGTGTTTAACCAGCATGTTTAACCAACGTGTTTAACTAACCAACCAACGTGTTTAACACAACCAACCAACCAAACAATCAATGCATGTCACGTTTCATGTGTTTCATACGGGATCCAAGGTTTTTTTTTCGCTTGTTTTAATTGAGCCTATCCAACCAACGTGTTTTACCAACATGTTTAACCAACGTGTTTAACCAACATGTTTAACCAACGTGTTTAACCAACATGTTTAACAAACGTATTTAACTAACCAACCAACGTGTTTAACCAGCCAACCAATCAATCAATGCATGTTTCCGTTTCATGTGTTTAATACGGAATCCAAGGTCTCTTTTTTTTTCGCTTGTTTCAAGAGACCCTATATCAAGTGTTTAATTAATAAACCAATCATCCAACCAACCAACCAACCAACTAATCAATAAATTAATCAATCGATATATATGATATATTTATTTATGACAGTATAATTAAAAGAAAATGGAAGGAAAGACCTATCAATTATTCAAGAAGAATTGAACTTTAATTATTATTATTATTATTATTTTTTTTTTTCTTCCGCCAACTTTTTTTACCTTCGCTGTTTTTTTGTTTCGCAAGATGTCGCTTAGATATATGGTATATGATATCGAACAGTTTATACGCTTTTGAAACCAACTCTGCTTAACCGAATACTTTCCCAAATAAGAGTTATCTCCCCGAACACTGTTTTTCTTGTTATCTCTAAGGCTTCGCAACCGTATAAGAAACCGACAAATTTATTTTTCCAGATTGCTCGTTATATTCTCAGGATGTTGTGTTTTATTTTGACCGAAGCTATCCGGAGACTCCATATGAGAGGTATCCCCCCTTTTGTATATGATATAAGTGATATGCATTTCTTACTGGTGAACCATAAGTGATAGAGACCTAGGGTCTTTTGATTTAAGATCCTTGGTCCAAAAAAATGAAAATTAGGTCAAGGTCAAAGGTCAAGGTCAAATTCTAAATTTTGATTTTGGCTTATTTTCACTTATTTTCATTAACGTTATAAGATATTGACAAATTATTTTTACTAAATTGTTTGTTGCGACATGTCGTAACTTATAAATTTTGGTTGCAAGGGTGCGTAGACAATAAATGATAGTTTTGGCCCCTCTTATATTTAGAATTATGCGTAAAGTGATATTACTCATGAACCATACATATTAAGGAACTAGTGTCTTTTGATTCGAGATGTTTAGTCTATGACCTTGAAATTGAGGTCAAGGTCAAAGGTTAATTGGACGTTCTAGATTTTGACCTTTGCTTTAAATTCATATTTATACATCATAAAGCCATAGGAACTGACATTTTCAACTGAATTTTAATATTTTCATATCAAAATAGATCTTTATTAGTTGAAAGACCTTCAATTGTTCTTTGAACAATTGGTTTTTAATTATTATTATTATTAGGTCTTTCAACCTTTCAGTTGAAAGACCTATAGGTTTTGTTCTGATTATTAGGTCTTTCCACTTTTCCGTGGAAAGACCTATTGGATTTCTTCTGATTATTATTATTTTTTTTTTTTTTTTTCTTCCGCCTAATTTTTTTCCTTCGCTGTTTTTTTGTTTCGCAAGATGTCGCTTAGATTTTTGGAATATGATATCGAACAGTTTATACGCTTTTGAAACCAACTCTGCTTAACCGAATACTTTCCCAAATAAGAGTTATCTCCCCAAACACTGTTTTCCTTGTTATCTCTAAGGCTTCGCAACCGTATAAGAAATTGACAAATTTATTTTTCCAAATTGCTCGTTATATCCTCAGGATGTTCTGTTTTATTTTGACCGAAGCCGTATATAGATTCCATATGAGAGTTATCCCCCCTTTTATGTTTGATATAAGAATATGCATTTCTAACTGGTAAACCATAAGTGATAGAGACCTAGGGTCTTTTGATTTGAGATCCTTGGTCCAAAAAAATGAAAATAAGGTCAAGGTCAAAGGTCAAGGTCATATTATAAATTTTGATTTTGGCTTATTTTCACTTATTTTCAAAAGCCGTATAACTTATCGACAAATTATTTTTACTAAATTGTTAGTTGCGACATGTCGTAACTTATAAATTTTGGTTGAAAGGGTGCGTAGACAATAAATGGGAGTTTTCGCCCCTCTTATGTTTAGAATTATGCGTAAAGTGATATTACTCATGAACCATACATATTAAGGAACTAGTGTCTTAAGGTTTGAGATCCTTAGTCTATGACCTTGAAATTGAGGTCAAGGTCATAGGTTAATTGGACGTTCTAGATTTTGACCTTTGCTCCAATTTCATATTTAGACATCATAAAGTCATAGGAACTGACATATCAACTGAATTTTTAATATTTTCACATCAAAATATGTTGTTAGTGGAAAGACCATCAATGGTTCTCTGAACAATTGGTTTTTAATTATTATTATTATTATTATTATTATTATTTTTTTTCTTCCGCCAACTTTTTTTACCTTCGCTGTTTTTTTGTTTCGCAAGATGTCGTTTAGATATTTGAAATATGATATCGAACAGTTTATACGCTTTTGAAACCAACTCTGCTTAACTGAATACTTTCCCATATAAGAGTTATCTCCCCGAACACTGTTTTTATTGTTATCTCTAAGGCTTCGCAACCGTATAAGAAACCGACAAATTTATTTTTCCAAATTACTCGTTATATCCTCAGGATGTTCTGTTTCATTTGGACCGAAGCTATCCGGAGACTCCATATGAGAGTTATCCCCCCTTTTATATATGATATAAGTGATTTGCATTTCTAACTGGTAAACCATAAGTGATAGAGACCTAGGGTCTTTTGATTTAAGATCCTTGGTCCAAAAAAATGAAAATTAGGTCAAGGTCAAAGGTCAAGGTCAAATTTTAAATTTTGATTTTGGCTTATTTTCACTTACTTCATTAACTTTATAAGATTTCGACAAATTATTTTACTAAATTGTTAGTTGCGACATGTCGTAACTTAAAAATTTTGATTGGAAGGGTGCGTAGACAATAAATGGGAGTTTTTTGCCCCTCTTATATTTAGAATTATGCGTAAAGTGATATAACTCATGAACCATACATAATACAGACCTAGGGTCTGTTGTTTTGGGATCCTTAGTGTATGACCTTGAAATTGAGGTCAAGGTCATAGGTTAATTGGACGTTCTAGATTTTGACCTTTGCTCGAAATTCATATTTTCATATCATAAAGACATAGCAACTGACATTTTCAACTGAATCTTAATATTTTCATATCAAAATACATCCTTATTGGTTGAAAGACCTTCAATTGTTCTTTGAACAATTGGTTTTTAATTATTATTTTTTTTTTTCTTCCGCCAACTTTTTTTACCTTCGCTGTTTTTTTGTTTCGCAAGATGTCGCTTAGATATATGGTATATGATATCGAACAGT